>CM028245.1:17231981-17538735 GCA_016432835.1 Brassica nigra | reverse complement strand
ATAGGAATGACGCTTATAAGTTAGTGGTTTAAAGTTGATTGTATTATTGAAGTGTTAGTTAATCACTTAGAAGGTGTTATTGGTTTGTGTATTTTAGTGGATTTAGAAATCTAAACCAAATCAAGTGTTATTGGTTTTATGATTTTAAAGTCTATATGCAAATCTAGTGTTACTAGTTTTATGATTTTAAAATAGATTTTGAAATCAAGTGTTATTCAATAACAAAGATTTATTCAAGGATTTGATTTGAAACAATATTTGAATGAATTTGTAGATGTTTTTATGCTCAAAATACAAAGGAACAAATACAAAGGTAAACCTTGTTATTCTCCTTGGATTTGTGATAGTGAGCTAAACAATTTACATGTTCCTTTAAGTTTATTTATCCAAGATCATAATTTTCTAGGATTGATCATTTTATTTTTGTGCTATATTTGAAGTCAGATGTTTGATACAACAATGTCACATACACAGGCATGTTGGCAAAAATTTTTTGTTTAGCTAGATGATGACCGCACCTTGTATGAATAATATATATCCAACTAATTCAAATTTTAACATAATTTTATAATTTCAATCTAAATTATTTAATAAGTTTCAAATATTAATAAATCAGAAGATATAATCTAACTTTTATTATAAGCAACATAGATAATTTTGGCAAAATCTTTATTTATTGTATCATCAAACTACTCATGTAAAAAATATCATCGTCATAATAACCCTTTAAGAATTTCGTCATAATAACCTAATAAAACTGCATTAATATTTTAAAATAACCTAAATTATAAATTTAAAAATTAAACCATAATTACTAATTATCAGGAAAACCTATGAAATCAAAACCCTTCCCATCAAAGTCTTAATTGCATTTTATTTGAATTTCCTATTCATCATATTTTATTGTGACACATATTAACAAAATCTGTAATAATAAAAACATATTTTTATTTAATTAAAATTTTCTAAACAAAAGTAATAAATTATAGATATTTAAAAGCTAGATTTTTTAAATTATAATAGCAAGAAATTGTATTTTAGGCTCAGTATTTTATTTATTGGGAAGATGACTTGGTAACATAAAAGAGAAAAAAGTTTCTTTTAAAAATAATCAATAAAAACATTAAACGATTTAATATTAATAAAGTAACACATAAGATGAACAAATATATACAATTATTGTTAAAATTTGATAATACTCGTTAGTAATAATTATCCCTGAATATAATGAATATTTATTAAATAATTACTAAAAATGTTTAAAATAACAATTCAAAGTTATTTATTAAAACTAATGACTCAATCTAAATCATAGAATATAAAAAATAAGCTTATAAAATAATAAAATATATGACAAATTAATAAAATAACCTAAAATGATAGATAATATGACACGTAATCAAAACTAAAAGTATTTAAAAATATGCAAATAAATAAAATTATCAATTAAAATTTTTAAGATTATGACAAATATATAAATAGACTAAATAATAGAGAATATGATAAATAAGCAAAAATAAAATTATTAAAACATAAAATAAGTAAATTAGCTAAAATTATGGAAAATGTAACAAATAAACAAAATCACCTAAGCAAAACTAAAATTATTAAAACATAACAATTATGACAAATATGACAAATAAGCAATAAACAATGACAAATAATCAAAATCAGCTAAAATCATGGAAAATCGACACATAAGCCAAATCACTTCATAAATAATAGATAGAAAATAAGCAAAATTAAAATTATTATAAGCATAAGAATAGTTAAATTAGCTAAAATTATGGAAAATATGACAAATAAACAAAATCACCTAAGCAAAACTAAAATTATTAAAAACATAACAATTATGAAAATATGACAAATAAGCAATAAACAATGACAAATCATCAACATCAAGAAAATCATGGAGAACCTGCATATGCTAAATTACTTCATAAATAATAGTATAAACAATGACAAATCATCAAAATCAACTAAAATCATGTAAAACTGACACATAAGCCAAATCATCTATCTATATATATAAAATGGGTTTACTCTCCCGAAGCTATGCCACGTATGCATCCAACACACAAATTCATTCTTTCAGCGTCCTCCACGTGTCCAACCAAGTAAACTGCTGCGTTTCATTTAATTGTAGGTGTAATGGACTTGGGCTTCAGTTTGAAACGCGACGTTGTGATTTAGGGCTGAACCCTTTTCGTCTGTCGTCGCTGGATAGCTCTTGGCGAGGTACTTTTCGTCTCCGCAGCTAAACTCGATCTATTGTTTCAAACGCGTTCTTTCGTCTTCAATCTTCATCCTAAAAATCTGAGAGGCACCGGTTCATCATCCTCTTAAATTCGTTGTTTAAATCCATCACCCACGATCTCTCTTCAATGCGATCTTTAATCCCGGGAGGCGGTGAAATCGTGACTATAAAAAGGTAGGCTTTCATGTCTGAGAACGATCTCCTCATTCGTTTTCACAAACCATTGATCTTATTCTGAGTAGAATGGCTAAAGATACAGTCTTCCTTTACGATTTGAAGACCGGACCTGCTCCTCCACCGTTCGAGCGGTTGCTCCGTTACTGGGAGGCTAGGACCGGCCGACATGGTGGCGAACTCATGGGAGTCGATATGATGCTACTTGATTCCCAGGTTAATTAGACCTCAATAGTTTTTTTTTTTTGACAATTCTGTTGTGTTTAATCCTTATTAATTACCAACCACTCCTGTTTAGATATTTGTTTAACATATGCTGAATAAGACAATTTAGAATCGATTAGTGATTGTTTTTATATTTGTTTCTGATTTTATTTTCGGACATTCAATCGTCGTATGAGGTCACAAGCAAGAAAGACGCTATGGAGTTGATAGCCACAGTTTCTTCGAGTTAAAGCCTGAAAAGACTCACAAGACAGAGACAGCAGTGAAAGTGAAGGCGAAAGGTAAATCTCTGTCTGAAGAGTCATTGGTTGTCGATAAACTAGAGATTTTCGATGAGTTCATGGATCCAAACAAAGAAGTGAAAAAGAGGAAGGTTCTAGAGAGACTCAGTTCTGATTTAAAGAAGCTGAAGAATCTTCAGATCACTGTAAAAGATTTAGCAAGCAAAGTCGAAACAGAGGAGAGTGACGAATACGCAACGATCAAAGGACAGCTCAGAGAAGCAGAGGAAGCAGTAAAGAAACTGTTTAACGTGAATCAGAAGCTGTCCACGAAGGTTGAATCGGAAAAAGATGGTAACAGAAGCAGGAGGATATCAGAACACGCAAGAATAGGGTCGGAGAAGATTGGGAGGTTACAGTTGGAGATACAGAGGATTCAGTTTCTGTTGATGAAACTTGAAGGAGAGAAAGAGACTCGAGCTAAGTCTAAGATCTCAGATACGAAATGGAAAGTTCTTTTAAGGGACTACATCTATGGTGGATCAAGAAGCGTTAGTATGAAGAAGAAGACGAAGAAGAGGTCTGCTTTTTGCGGCTGCGCTCAGCAGTCGCCGTCTCCGTGAAGGTATTGTTACTTTACTTGCAAGCAAAACAAGTTCTCATGTGAAAAAGGTTTAATTTTAACAGCGTTATGTTTTTGAACGCAAACACAATAGTAGTAGTTGTGAAATTTGAATGACAGACTCTAGCTTATCGACTTTATTATTCTTGGTGAAAATATAAATGCGAGATCCCAATTTGAAACCTCTAAACGTTGTTGGATTCCGGAGATTTTCTCCGGTGAGTCCGGTTTAGCTGTGTGGAGCATGAAATCGCAGGCTGAGACGGCTTCTGCTACCGTAAGATGAATCCAGCCTTTGCCGACGGTATCTGTGAACTTGGACTTGCTTAGCTTCTTCGTCACCTCTGCTCCTAGGTTTGCTATCACTAGCTGGGAAAATTAGATGACCAAAACGTGAATCAAGAAATGTTCGGGGACTTGAAAAAAAACTGGTGAAATGGAACTATCACTATCCAAGCAAGACCTCAGAATAGGTTGCGGCTAGAGGTATAGAGTTCATTATCTGGTGGGTTCCATGGATACTAAATTCATTTTGTTCCTTTTAGTTACTAATGAAACTATACAACATTTTTCAGCTTCAAAAAATTATGGTAGAGTAGATGATCAATATTATAGTCACTAAGAAACATGCATTAGACATGCATAAAAATTCTTTTTTTTTTTAATTGATACCTTTTCCACGATTCTGTAGACACCACACACTGATCCTCTACTACAAATTAAGAATTACAAGGTCAAGCTTCTCAAATATTCCCCACTATTTTATACACAACAGATGAGATGTTCACAATTCATAAAAATCAGCTATGACACCAGGTAATCATACGTAACTCATACAGACTGCATGCACCTCCCATCACCCCTCACAAACAAAAACAAAAACAAAAATAATAGTAAAGCTATTTGTAGCTCGCATGCATTATTTACATTCATTATTTTTATTCCATCCTAATTCATCTTAAGATATAAAACATGATAGCATTTGAAAATGTAAGTATATATATATATATATATTTTTTTTGTTTGAAATCACAAATTCGTGTTACGATAGTATTCAGGATATATAATCTTTAGAACGATAGCTGACTGAATTATATACATCAACTATGGATTAATTCTTATGTTTATTTATTGATTCCATTGGTTTTTAAGAAAAAATACATTTTCTCTGAAACAAATAATGATTCAAATGATGCTGAGAGTAACAAATCATAGATTGGTTCAATGCATTATATTTAGTGGATCAAAACTAACGCATTTAGGCGTAAGCACATATGCCATTTTTTTTTGTTTCAAATAACAACTAAGAATGCTCCCTCATTTTTACTGTATAATTGGAATTTGGTGAAGACAGTAATCGTTTAACATAATCGCATTCTCAATCATTTGAACATAAAAGATAATTTACACAAAATTATATCTTTCATAAAAACAGATACATCAAATCTCACAGAGGCTTGCCTAGTTTTATAAATAATAATATAGATCGAATCCAGTGGACAAGGGATAAAATTTACATGAAATCTATAGTAAAAGCATACATTGGGCTGGCCTGCGGCCTTTCTAAGAACATTATTATCACAAATTACAAACTTTACTATATATGTATTGTGTTTGTTCTTCTGTTTTGCATTTTGCTCAGCGATTTTCAATGGTGCATTAAGACTAAGAATAACATAAAAATAAGGAAAATTTATCTCTAATAGTATATTATTTAGTGGGAAAATGAGCATATGATAGTGTTACATTATTTTGAACTAACACTATTCATAAACTCATTTTAGTGTTCAATTATTTTTATTTACATAAAAATCCTTTAATTTTGACAATTTTTATTTATGTTTTGTGTTTGTTCTTCTGTTTTGCATTTTGCTCAGCGTATTTTCAATGGTGCATTGAGACTAAGTAGAACATAAAACAAGAAAATTTATCTCTAATAGTATATTAATTAGTGGGAAAAATGAGCATATGATAGTGTTACATTATTTTGAACTAACACTATTCATAAACTCATTTTAGTGTTCAATTATTTTTATTTACATAAAATCCTTTAATTTTGACAATTTTTATTTATACATAAATAAAAGATTGACACTAAACATAACTTTTAATTCAATAAGTATATAATGATTAAACTTCTTTAAATAGAATTACCAATAGTTAGTTCTTAAGATATAATTTACAGTTTAATAATCATAATATATAATTAAAATAAAATAAAATAGCAAACAATACTATTGACATACATAACTAATAAAAGTTAAAAAACACACAAACTTAACACAACATTTAACTACTAGTATTATTTTGTATGTTGTTATGTACTTTTATTATTGTAATAAATATTTATTTTTTAGAAGTTAAAATTTGCTTAAAATTGTAAATTTAAAAATAATTGAGTATAATCTAAAATATTATCGAAAAGTGTTATTAGTAATAAATGAAAATTGAGAAATGAATATATTTATAACTAAGGAAGAAAATAAGAGAACCATTGAAGCAAAGAGTATGCGTAACATTTTGAGACGCTTTTTGTTCTTTTAACATAGTAAGACACAACACTGGAGGGACACTTTATCGTGTTTCTGAGTTCATTTGAGACCAATGTGCCCCTCGCTTCCTTAAATGAGACCATAGTTGAATTAGTTATATAATATTCTTATATTGACAGCTTGAAAAGGACCGTACAACTTTGCGTTTTGTGTTTCTTCGGAGGAGTAATGTCGTTTGGTTTCTGGAGAACAGTGACAAACTACAGCCGTCAGATGAAAGGCAATCCAAGGGTGAGGGGGAGCTGTGGTTGAGAAAGTAGGTATGATAATAAATGCTCTTCTCTCTTTGCAAGGAACTAGCCCCATTTGCAAGTCTCTTGTTCTTGTAAGGATTTTTATCATGAGTTTGTATTGTTTTTAGAGTCATCCATTAACACACTTCCTATTCTGGCGCAGGGTTTCACGATGGACGAGCAATGTATGGTTTTAAGCGGTGATTGGGTTTGTGGAGAAGGAGGGAAGTGGGATTTTGTCGTCGAGAAAAATCGTATGGGTCGTATGGTTCCGGCAACGACGGATGGGTGCAAGGAGCTGGAGGGGAATGTTCTTCGGGAGTTTAAACTTGATGAGGGGCGTTACCGTGTATTTTTAAGTTACTGGCCCCTAACAAGCTTCAAACTTGCTACAGGTATTAGGACCCCACCTATTCTGATAACTAACGAGGGGCCGGTGAAGTATTTCTGTAAACATCAGAAAGTGAAAGGTGGGGGGGATGAATATGTTTGCAAAGTTTGAAATGAAGAAAGAAACCATGGATACTGAAGTTGTGGACAATTCTGGTATGGGATTTATCTCACCAGAAGCGGCGAAGCATTTTACCAGAAAGGATCTTGGGTGTGGTTCTCGAAAGAAGGAGTATGTGTCATCAGCTGCGTCAAAAACCAGGGTAATCGACATTGCAGATGACGATTATTTGGTGCGGGAAGTGGAGAAAGTAGAGGAGAAACTCATGAGTGAGAGTGTAAAAGGAGAGAGTAGCAAAGCTGAAGATGAGAGTGGTTGCAGTTTGGCAACAGAGGAGGAAGAGAGCTTTGAAATGGACGAGATTTCACTTAGGCCAAGAGGTTACAATAAGGAGTTTTGGAAACCATTACTAACTGGTGATTTCGGAGGTTCGGATGCTGTGAATTTTGTTTACAACGAGGATGAGATTGTTGAGGGTCTAACCAAGAAGAAATGGCCCCTCACTTATTTCTGTGACACACAAAGTTGTTTTGACCACTATGTTGAGGTCGGTGATGGAAGCGGAGGAGAAGATAAAGAAAAAGTTGAGAAACCCGAGGATTACAATCCTTGGATGGGAGGTGGTAGTGCTCAAGCAGGAGCTGTTGACAGAGGCAGTGTGCAAAAACGCAGACTTGAGGAAATAGATGAGGAGGAGTTTGATATACCACTGCTGCTTGATGATACAGAGTTTGATGCAGCTGAAATTCCTGATATGGTGGATGAGTGTGACGGTAGAATAGAAGTGAGAAAAGTGTTTGAAAGCAAAGAGGACTGTCGGATAGCTTTAGCTATCTATGCGATAAAACAGCAGTTCAAGTTTAAGCAGACCAGGACGAAGATAGATTCGTTTGTTGTTGAGTGTCCGGACAGTAGATGTGATTGGCGAGTAACTGCACTTGAAGTTAGAAGTTGTGGGTAATACGAGATAAGGAAGACACAACTTGATCATATCTGTCCAATAGAGTTCAGAAATGGGTACAAGAGTAAGGCAACGTCTCGTGTGATAGCTGTTGTTTACAAGGCGGAGTTTGAAGACACGGGAAATCCCCCTGTTGCTAGGGATTTGCAACGACTTGTTCTAGAGGATCTGCGGGTGAACGCGTCGTACATGAAGTGCTATAGGGCGAAGGAGAAGGCCATTTTGGGGCTGCGTGGGTCTGATGAGGACTCTTACTTAAAACTGCCTGGGTATTTGCATATGTTGAAGCTTGCAAATCCAGGTACAATTGTTGATTTAGAAACCGATGTAGATGAAGACGGGGACGAACGTTTTCTATACTTGTTTCTAGCTTTGGTGCTTCAATAAGTGGGTTTAGGAAGCTGAGACATGTATTGGTAGTTGATGGAACATACATCAGTGGCAAGTACAAGGGTGCTTTTGACCGCAAGTGGGCAGGATGCTAATTTCTAAATTTTCCCACTTGCATTTGCAATTGTGGACAGTGAGGATAAGGATGCTTGGACCTGGTTCCTTCAGAAAGTTGAGAGGATTATTGGGGACTCTCCTTCTCTAGCGATCATTTCTGACAGAGCTGTGTGCATATCTACTGCTGTGAGCAAGATTTATCCTCAGGCCAAGCATGGTGCTTGCATTTTTCATCTGGCCAGGAATGTTAACTCGAGGTTTTCAAGTAAGAACTTAGCAAATATGGTTACATCCGCTGCGATGGCCCATAGTCTCGGTGATTTCAAAGATTTGTACGCAAAGATTAGGGCGACTAACAGTGCGTGTGGCATTTATTTGGGAAAGATAGGTGTTGTTCGTTGGTCTAGAGCAAATTTTCCAGGTGATATGTATAACATTATGACTAGCAATATTGATGAAAAACTTAACAAGGCATTGTTGGAAGGTAGGGGAGCTGCTATAATGGAGTTGATAACTTTCATCCAAAGACTGATGACCAAGTGGTTTTGTGTGAGAAGGAAGAAGGCAGAGAAACACAGAGGTTTGGTGAGCGTGGAAGTGGACAAACATATGACGAAGAACATGACAACTGTGAAAAACAGCAAGATAAATGCGGTTAATAGCTGGAGTAGTCAGATTTTGGGGAAGTTTGGTAGATCAGACAAAGTGATGCTAGCAGAGAGAAAATGTAGTTGTAAGTATTTTGATAATATCAAAATTCCTTGTGGGCATGCTATGATTGCAGCTAACGGTGTCGGTGTGCCTCACGACACATTGTGTGGCCATTGGTACAAAACGACTGTGTGGAGGGAGAGATATGCGGGCGTGATTAACCCCCCACGGTGATGCAAGGGATGTTGATATATCTGAAGAAGTCAGCAGTATGATTTTGTACCCTCCTAATATGAAGAGACAATCAGGGAGGCACTGCAAGACGCGCATACTATCGACAGAGGAGATAAGGGTGAGTTATAATAAACCTATTAAGGTAGGTATTGCTTGGTAAACTGACTTGTGACTGTCGTTGCAGGTGCCACAGAAGAAACTTACTAGGAACAGGTGTGGTAAGTGCAGGGGGGAAGGACACAACAGGACGAACTGCACAGTCCCCATATAATGTCGTGCAAGGATGGCTTTTGGATTTGAATGGTTTAGATGCATTTTGTTGTGGGATCAAGACAATTGTTTTGGAATCTTGTTGTATTTTGCTTGAAACCCGTGTGTTGGTGGTTTATGTTGACTCGATTTTGTTCTTATCATCTGACTTGGTAGACTCATTATGTGGACCTTAAAATCTGGAAACGTTTGCTTGTTCTTGATAAGCCAAATGGTAGAGTGTTCCTGGTTTCATATGGATACTTTGTTTGTTGATGGTTAGCAAAAAAGTTTTCAGATACATCACTTGTATCTACTATTAGAGTGATACACTAAAACTGTGACCTTTCCTACTGTCAAGTTAACAGTTGTAATTGAAGTACTTAAGGTTCAATCTAGAGGACCAGTTTACACTTTATTTATGTGACTTCTCAACTTAGCTAAAACGATAAGTGGTTTTGAATGATTTGTGACAAGAAAATTAAAGCAGAATGGTAATGAAAGTTCATATTAAAAAGAGAAGCTGATCCAGGGTTGCGATCCGAGTGAAACGACCACGACCAAACAGCTATTCAGGCTCGATTAAGAACAAGCCTAGAGCTCAGAACTCAAGGTTAGAGCAACACACTGTCGTGTAGTTGTTCCTTTCACCAACCAGTCTCAGCTCCTAAGATGTCGCTTGGTCTGAGACTGATGGTGAACCTTAGCGAACAAGTATGATCCGCTCACAAATGCACCCTAACATCTACTTTCGTGTGGCTGATATCTTGCATATTTCCATTGTTTTATCCATTCATACATGTGCATTTGATCATATAGACTAGGATTTAGCCATGTCTAGGTTGCATTTTGCATACATGAGTCTTTATTAGGTATTGGAGTACCACATGGAGTTTTTGGAGATGTTTAGGTGCATTTGAGGCTCAAAAGAGGAGTTAAAGGTGATCATTGGACGAGCAGGGTGTGGAGCTACCTCCAGAGCGACCCCATGACGTAGCTCCCGAACCAGAGCGACCTGCAGAGCGAGACTCCCAAGTCGTTCGGCCTTTTGTCACTTTGTCGCACGAAAAAGACCCTGGAGCTACGTCCCGCAGCGATGCACTGAGGTCGCTTCCAAGTCAGAGATACCTCCCGGAGCGACACCACGAGGTCTCTTCACGTCATTTATTCAGTCGAAACTTATGTTTTTCCAGGGGCCTTTTGGCAATTTATCTGGACGTTTTACACTTTGAAAACCTAAGTTTAAGTACCTTTTGTAAGCCATCAGAGGTAGATTATCTTTTATCTTTGAGAAAACCACCAAAAACCTATTGGAAAGTTCATCTCTTGGAATCATTTGATCATTGTTCTTATAACCCTGTTGATTTCCAATCTATTATTTGTATCTCTCTACATGATTAATCTGAAATCCAATATGGGTTTAAGAGGAATCGTGGAGATTAGTGAGTAATCCTTCTTTGAATTCATGGGTTAGGGAGATTAAGGGTGATTAGGCTAGATTTGAGATGTTTTAGTGTAGATCATTCTTATTCCTTGCTAGTAGAGTATTCATAATGCATCTTCTGAGTTGGCCACTCAAAAGCTGATCTTTAGACATTTTCCACCCACAAGGTGTTCAATGAAATGCCTGAGATGACTCTCCTAAGCTTTAAACATACTTTACCAAAGACATTTGTTGTTAAAGGTGTTAAGATAGCCAATAGACTTGTTAGTAATGATTACTTTCATATTATTCAACCAAAGACATTTGATGTTTGAAATGTGTTAGTAAATGAGCATTCATCTAGACATAGAGTTTGTTTAAGATTGTGTCTAAGCTTAAGGTTGATAGTTTGATTGATTGTGGGAACCGAAATTCACACCGTCGATTTCCGATAAAGATTTTGTGGAGGAAAACCGAGTTAACCCGATCTTCCTTGAAGGTCCCGAATTCTGGGCCGCAGAAACAATCAAGTAGAGAATAAAGGAAAATAGAAATCGTAAAAGTTGAGCGAAAGAGATCTTATTTCTGAATTCGCGTTTTGAGCGTGAACAACAGGTAAGAAGTAAGCTACAAGAGCTGTCGAAAGGTCCGCTAGTCCGGCCGCCTAGATCTAACCTAGTTGAGTCGCAGCTCGCTAATGAAAACAGAAAAAAGAAAGCTAAAACGCTCTAAGTGCTAAGTGCTCGAAAGTTTGTGATCTGGTTTGCTTCTGCCCAAAGCTCTCCTTATATACTCCTCCTAAGACGGTCTATCTTCTCGCGGGCTGAGTCGGGCTTTTTCCATTTTCATCCACCTTCGTGTTTATTGGGAAACTTGACATTTATCTTCGAAATCTTGACATTTATCTTCTGGAAACTTGACATTTATCTTCCGAAACTTGACATTTATCTCTTATGTGAGGATAAAGATAAACCGTCATAGTTATCCTTCTTTTCGAAAATCGGTAATGCTTTGCCACGCGGCCGCTTTAAGCGCTTTTACGGTTTTTCAAAGGACGGTCTTTGAAGGTTTCGTGTTCCGGCGAACCTCAATTCCTTGTTTAGTCGAGAAAGTGGGCACTGCCTGGCGGCCCGCGCCTGGCGCCGGGCGGCATCCATTGCGCTGGTCGGCCTGGCCGGTCCGCGGTCCCTCGCCCCGTCTCCGGCCCTATCGTGTTCGGTTCGATCCCATCTTAGCTTGTTCGGATCAGTCACGCAAGTTTGGTATGATCACGTTACTCTGAACGCCACTTTCTCGACTAAACAAGGAATTGAGGTTCCTTCGAAACACCGAAACCTTCAAAGACCGCCCTTCAAAACCGAAAAACGCTTAACGCCTAACGTGGGCAAAACGCCCACGCACCATTTTTTTCCAAAAGGAAGGATAACTATGACGGTTTATCTTTATCCTCACATAAAAGATAAATGTCAAGTTTCCAGAAGATAAATATCAAGTTTCCGTAAGATAAATGTCAAGATTCCAAGATAAATGTCAAGTTTCCGATAAACACTAAGATGGACGAAAATGGAAAAGCCCACTCAACCCGAAGATGTAATCGTCTTAGGAGGAGTATATATGAGAGCTATGAGCAAGAAGCAAACCAGATCACAAACTTTCAAGCACTTAGCACTTAGAGCGATGAAGATTCTTTTCTGTTTTCACTACGAGCGCACTAACCAGATAGACTTAAGCGATCAGACTAGCGGACTTCTCGACAGCCCTTACGGCCGTTTCTTTCGTTGTACACGCCAAACGAGAATTCAGAAATAAGATCTCTTTCATCAACTTTTACGATTTCTATTTTCGAACTTTATTTGATTGTTTCTGCACGGCCCAGCAGATATCCGACCTTCAAGGAAGATCGGGTTAACTCGGTTTCCTCCATAAATCTTTATCGAAATTGACGTGTGAATTTCGGTTCCTACAGTTTGGCTGAAGGAGGGTTACGGATCTATCTATCTCGCGAACTGCACACGCCGATCATGTCAGCCGACGCCACCAAGGATCAGCCAGCCAGACGGAACACCCGCCGACGCCAACGCTGAGAAGACTCCAGCTGGAGACGCGGCCGAGTCACTGCTGATGCAAACACCGAGGCGCCAGCAGATGAAGGAACTGTTTACTACCAGCGCTGGCGAACAACAGGACAAGCTGATAACCTCGCCGCAAAACAGGTCGATACCTTAACTGCGAGGAGCAAGTTGCCGCTGGATCCACCAAGGCACGCCCGGCAGAGACTCGACTTCGATCTCCGGCACGAAAAGATGCTCCGAAGAGCCCACTCGAGGAAACGTCTGAAAGGACAGCAAACGACTCGCAGAACCTTCCACTCCCGGCCGGGAAACAAGGAAAGCGACGCCGAAGATATCGATCTAGATATCAGCGACCGATCGGATCCTTCCGATGAAGACGCTGACATCCACCCCAGGAGAACCCGAAGCCAGTCCGCTCGGCAGACGGTATCCTTCGATAAGCCCATGACAGAAGAGGAAGAAGAACTCTACTGGATGGAGCAGGAAGAACTCGCAGAAGATCAAACTCGGATCTATCGCGACCAGCCGACAGGTTCGAGGAACGGCAGCAATAGCAGATCCATGATCTCCGCGAATCTCTCAAAAAGACCGTGGCTGAAGTGAAAGCAGTAAAATCGCAAATCCATCACGCGACCAGTTCCGCACCCGAGATCGATAGACTTCTCGAGGAAGCACGGAAAACGCCGTTCACCACTCGGATCACGGAAACACGCATCTCAGACCCAGGGAAGATCAAAATCCCGGTCTATGACGGTACGATGGATCCTAAGTCGCACCTGCAGTCCTTCCAGATCGCAATGGGTAGGTGCAAACTCCCGGAGCGCGAACGGGACGCAGGTCATTGTCTTATCTTCGTCGAGCACCTCAAAGGTGCTGCGCTCGAGTGGTTCTCCCGGCTCAAAAGGAACTCCATCGGAAGCTTCCGCCAACTGGCCTCGGCATTTATCAAACAGTACTCCATGTTCATGGACAGAGAAACGTCCGACGGATCTATGGAGTCTAGCTCAGAAGGAAGACGAAGTCACTCCGCGACTTCACGCGAAGGTTCAAACTGGTGATGGCCAGAGTAATGGCATCAGCGACAATGTCGCAATCGACGCTCGAGGAAAACTCTCCGGCAAGTCGGTTCGAAAGTGGATACTACTGGAAAAGCCGCTGACAATCCAGGATACTCCACAAGGCAACGGACTTCATCATGGAAGAAGAGATGAAGCTTCTATCGCAGGCACGGACCGCAGAAACCGCCCGAAGAAACCCTCTCGTAACGACAAATACGCCCATCACGAAGGGGAAGACGCCAAGGCAGCATAACTACGCCATCAACTCGAGCAAGGCAAAACCTCTGGAAACACCTGGACCAGGAACCAGTACAAGGATAACTCCTATTGCGAAGTTCCACGAGACCAGAGGTCACTCCACTGCTAACTGCAAGGTTCTCGCGCCCGCTCGCGAAAACTCCTCACCGCGAACTATCAAAGGTCAAGAGTATAAAGGACTTGCTCCTGACTCGACCGCCAAAGACTAACAAAACTGTTCGAGGACCGCTAATCGAAAACCAATCGGGGAAAAGGAAGAAGACAGGACGACCAAGGAACAACAGCAGTCGCCAGAGGGTAAACATGATCATCGGAGGATCACAGTTCTACCAAGACTCTGTCTCATCGATAAAGCCTACGGGCTAAAAGCCGAGACCAGTTCCAACTGGTTCCTGACAGCCATGTTCCTAACCACACCGCTGAGGAACACGACCGTCGGAATCGACAAACCTCACTGCATCCTTTGGTAATCGACCTGGTCATCCAGGATCTCGGTCGGCCGCATTCTCGCCGATACAGGAAGCACGGTCAACGCCATCTTCCGCGACACCTCTACAGGATGAAGATCCCACTGGGGAAGTCGCCCCTGAGCCAAAACCTTTGACGGGTTTTCGCGTCACTACCATGACCTCGAGAATTAAACTCCCAGTCATGGCAAAGGAAGCAAAGATCGCCGAAGCAGTAGAGTCGACAACCCGCCATCTACAACGCCATCATGGGAAACCCTTGATCAACTCCATGAAGGCAGTACCATCCACATATCACCTCGTATCAAGTTTCCGACCGACCGAACCGCAGCCATCTGGGGTAGTCAGAAACAATCGAGACTCATACCTAGCCGAAGTTCAAACTGCAAAAGATCGGAACGCCCCTGCGGCCAACCCAAACGAGCAAAGGAATCACACAACATTCCCGAAGACTCAAGAAAGATGATCCAGAATCATCCAAACAGGCAACGATTCAAGACGCGCGACAAAGCTTCTGAATCCACCGCCAAGAGCGACAGCTCGACCTCGCGACAAACCACTGATCCGACCAGCACGATCGAACGGCAACGCACGGGAGTAAAACGTCTGCGGCAACTATCAGAACTAAGATGGCTTGATCCTCGAAGAGGTATCGTGAGGCAGCTCGTAAACCCGGCGAGTTCAGCTATCCCCTCACCAAAAGGGGACTGCGCGATAATTCTATACTCCCACAAAAACGCGAAATATCCGCACATGTACTCTAACTTCGAAATTTTAATAAAATTCTTTCTATCTTTCATGCTCACTTAAACGATCAACGCTTCGAAAACGAAAATCATATCTTCAAAAGAAACGCAGACGCCGCAACTTCTTAAAAGATAACAAAACTCAGATATCCGCAAAAGACAGTCCACCAGCGACTTGTAATAACTACGCTCCGGCCGACATTCCGACGGACGACACAAGAAACGCTTCACTCAATACAAACTCGTAGTCAGACCTACAAGGTCCTCTTACATCCGACAAGGATATCATAGCTTATACAAGAAACCCAAAATTTTGGTTTATGCCTCGGATAAACTCCGAAGATAGCTCGATTCTTTTAACACAAGTCATATAAGCCGCTAATTAGTCGCGACTTTAAACAAAGAATCAGGAAGAAATCACTATGCAAAACGAAAGCCGATCAGTCATCGCGACAGCCTCAAAGCTGAGAGTAAACCTAGGTCTTGCCCTAAACCCAGTCTTGCTGGATCTTGACATCTCACAGACATAGTATCGATAAGATCCCAAAACATGTCTCTTATCGCTACACCTAAAACGCCGCTAAAAGTAGCATACGGACCGCGACAAAAGAGTTAGGATAATGGCGACTACCGTGATCCTTCCCTCTACACTGACGAAAGTATAAATCAAAACAAAAGACTAAATCTCGCAAATTTTCATATTCATAAAAGCCGCAAAAGACGGCAGGATTCAAAGCCACCAACGCCAGTCCTAAACATAAGAATGCAACCTCCAACGGTCGCAGGATAAAATTACTAAAACGCCACACACGCCAAAAAATTCAATTCACAAAGGAAGTCAACATTGAGAAACTGGATGCGGAAATCCCAAATGAACTAGCAGGCTGGTCCACTTCCTCATTCACCGAAGCATTCCCACCATCCTCGGCGCTCTCATCGTTCCGCCTCCATCAGATCCTCGAAACCTCGATAGTTCCCATAGTCTCCGGACTCTTTCTTCTACCGGAGGAACCAAGGACTCAGCATGAGCACACTCGCCATGAAATCCTTCATTTCAGCAATCTCGAATCGAAGAGAAATCCGGTTCTCGACTTGTAGAAGGTTTACGATCAACTCCGCACTCGCTGAAATCACCAACAAACTCCTGAGCTTCTTTAAAACATTGAAACTCAGCAGCAAACGACTGCCGCCTTGCCACCTTAATTCATCCTTCTTCCTCTCCTTTCCTCACCAACGAGAGCTCGAGCATGAAGCTCAGCTTGCTTCGCTGCCGCCTTCACCTCTTGTCGAACCGAAAGCTCTCGCCCGCTTCTGTGGTCTTGAAGTTAGCAATCCTGATTTGCGGAAACTCGAAAGCCTCGCTAAACACTCTTAGTCCCTGCATAAACTCAAGATCAGCAAGCATGCTTATATACAGATTCGAACAAGTTAAGCAGTTCGAAGGGCCAAACCTCGCTGACATTGGGAGCCTCGCAAAACCCGTTGTTTCTCCTCATCCTCCAGCCACTCGCCAGTAGTAAACTCCGGAGGAAGGCCATCAAAGAAGTTGTTAGGTGGAAAACCGCTGGCTCGCTTTTTCCGCTGGAGCAAAACTAGTTTTTCTCCCAACGGTGAAGGATTTTCCGAGCCTTCCCATCATCGATTTCTTCCCCTTACGAGTTCTGTCTGCGCCCGAGTAGGAGCCAGGTGACAGGTTCAAGGCCGCACGACGGACAGGACCTCGACCGATAAAGCCTAACCGCCTCGATCCGCCGCTCGAGGGTGAAGGATTTCCAGAAAACGGCCTTTGACGAAGAGATCTCTCTCGACAAAGACGCCACCAGGCAAATGCGCGTAGGTTGTTCCCTACAAAACGAAAAATTTCACTAAAACTCGTGACTAAAAGGTGAGATAGACAACAGGGTTTTCGGCAGATACCTCGGTTGAAGTTCCATGCTCGAAATAGATGGAGGCAGCTCTCCTACAGACTCGCCATCTATTGGACGAAGAAGAAACGCCCTGCCACGATTTGGGATTCAAGTAGTCCCCTGAATCATATCCTTCTTAGGCAGCATGGAGTAATCACACTCCCCGGCCGAAAGTGCCCCAAAGACCTTCAAATCATCGACCAAGATCAATCCCGAAGTTCAGAAGCTAGCGATCAGTACGCCAAGCCAACTCTCCAAGGCAGGAACGCTGAGTTGGTTGATCGAAAGTTCAAGCGTGAAGCGCATCTAACAATGGCACCAGGGATTGGGAACCACATAATGCAGTACGTAAAGAAAGCTTCAGAACATGTAAAGAAACCTTATGGAGGATTCCTTGCACTCGCTACCAACGGAACTGAATTTGACTCTTCAGAACCTGGTAAAAATCTCAAGAACCTCGAGATATTTACGAGAAACCGAAGCGCGAAAGGAGCACCGGCTGCCTCTGAGGCCTCCTCGAACAGGGATCTCTGGCAGTGTTGGGGCTAACCTACAAGGGCTCTGTAATGATTCTTTTTTTCCTCCTCGACCACTCTCCCCGCTTCACCGCCACATGGGCAGGAGAGTCATCCGAGGATGAATGGGAAGAAGAGTCTTCGAGGATCTCAAGACATTGTTCTTAAAGAGAGAGAAAGGATTTTTGAGAGAGAGTAAAACCTTGTGATGAAGTAAGAATGAGATTTCTTACTCCATATAAAGGAGGTAAAATCACTATTTACCCGATTTTCGCAAACGACACGCCTCAACACCTTCCCACACGGTTATACCGCAAGCTAGGATCCGACAGGCTCTACGGTTCCTAGCTAGCTGGGGCTAACTGTTGGGGTCAAAATCGGTCAATGACGAAATCGCCACCAAAATCCTCGAAGAAAAGCCAAGCGACGATCAAATCCAAGAAACGGTCGCCGCCGATAAAACTCACGGAAGGCTCGCCCACTCCCATCTGGCCAACGGCGAGGGTCCTGGCGCCCATCCGTGCGATCATCTCATGATCTCGGCATGGCAGCATCTTGGTCCCTTTGAAACCCATGTCCGATTGTCCGAGATCTACAATGAGTCTTCCAAAGCCTTCCATTGTTTAAAAGATTCATCTTTAACACATCTAAAACTCGAGCCACATTGCTCGCATCCTCGACGACGGAAAATATGCAGATCCAAGTCCATCTCAAATCCCGATACCGCTGAATCTCGCTGGATTAGAAACGATTATCTCGAAATCTACGGCTAAAGACCCTCCCAAACTCAAAAGATTTCCGCAAAACGACTGACGAGGGAAAGATCGAACAACGAAAACCCAGACGGCAAGACGGCTGGCACCGAGCAGCGGGGCTTGAGCTGGCCTGGCGCCAGCGGCACCGACCTGGCGCCCGGCGGCAGACGGGCTGGCCTGCCGGGGCACCGCCTGGCGCCCGGCGCGCATGAGGACGCTGAGCTGGCCTGGCGCCCGGCGGCACTCGCCTGGCTGCAGCACTTCCGACCTCAAGCGGGGCGCAGCCCGGCCTGGCGCCCGGCCACCGTCAGCATGGCGCCTGGCGCCGCGGCACCCGGCTGGCGCCGGGCGGCACTCGCGCTGGTCGGCCTAAGCGCCGTCCGCGCCCTCGCCCGGTCTCGCCCTATCGTGTCCGGTTCGATCCCATCTTAGCTTGTTCGATCAGTCACGCAAGTTTGGTATGATCACGGTTACTCTAGAACGCCACTTTCTCGACTAAACAAGGAATTGAGGTTCCTTCGAAACACCAAACCTTCAAAGACCGTCAACTCAAAACCGTAAACGCCTAAGCGCGTGGCCAAACGCCCACATACGATTTTCGAAAGGAAGGATAACTATGACGGTTTATCTTTATCCTCACATAAAAGATAAATGTCAAGTTTCCAGAAGATAAATATCAAGTTTTCAGAAGATAAATGTCAAGATTTCCAAGATAAATGTCAAGTTTTCCGATAAACACGAAGATGGACGAAAATGGAAAAGCCCGACTCAGCCCGCGAAGATAGACCGCCTTAGGAGTATATAAGGAGAGCTATGAGCAAGAAGCAAACCAGATCACAAACTTTCAAGCACTTAGCACTTAGAGCGATTTAGCATTCTTTTCTGCTTTCACTAGCGGCCGCGACTCAACTAGGATAGACTTAAGCATCAGACTAAGCGGACTCCTCGACAGCCCTTACGGCCGGTTTCTTTTCTTGTTGTACACGCTCAAACGAGAATTCAGAAATAAGATCTCTTTCGCTCAACTTTTACGATTTCTATTTTTCGCAACTTTATTTGATTGTTTCGTGTGCGGCCCAGCAGATATCCGGGACTTTCAAGGAAGATCGGGTTAACTCGGTTTTCCTCCATAAATCTTTATCGGAAATTGACGGTGCGAATTTCGGTTCCCACAAGCAGCAACAATGTTGATGAGTGGGGACGGTGATTTAGTAACCGAAGACGCCAAACTAGCATCAGGTACTGTAGGGTTCCTCCTTAACTCAGAAAACGGCATTGTTTGGTCATGAATAATCCTTTTTAACTCCAGCAAGGACTCGTCGATATACTTACCATGTTCCTGAAGACGTTGTGTGGTGGTGCTCTTGAATAGGCCTGGGCATCCGGGTTCTCGGGTCGGATTTGGATCGGGTCCTTTCGGGTACGGGTCCTTCGGGTCTTAGAGTTTAGGACCCAATAGGGTAATTTGAAATTCTTGGTTCGGGGTCGGTTCGGGTCTTGTCGGGTTTGGGTCGGGTCGGGTCTTAAATAGTTGGACCCAATAGGGTAATTAAAATTTATCGGTTCGGGTTCGGTTCGGTTTCGGACCGGGTTCGGTTCGGGTCTTGCGCAACAAAGACCCAAAAACACAAAAATACTTAAAATTTTTTAAATATCCGAAAATATCCAAAATTTTATCCAAAATCTAATCCGAAGATATGTAAAATACCTGAAATTTTTATCTTATTATCCGAATTATATATTTTAAAATCTAAAATTTAAATCTAAACCAAAACTATTCCCAAGAATTCAAATTTAGAACTAAAAAATATACCCACAATACCACAAATATATTAAAAAAACCCATATATACCTAATATATACTAAAAAATTCGGGTATTTCGGGTACCCGTCGGGTTCTCAGGTTCGGACCGGGTCGGGTCCAAGACCCGCGGGTCCTCCACAACAAGACCCAATAGGGTAAAAACATCGGTTCGGGTTTTTTTGGATCGGTTTCGGGTCGGGTCCTCGGGTCCGGGTAAAATGCCCAGGCCTACTCTTGAATGATTGGACATCTGCCTGAAGCTGACAATGTTTTGAATCAACGACCCTAATCTCGTCGATAATCGCCTCGTCTATCCATTTGAAAAGTGGTGGTCCGATTGTCTCTTATAGTTTATGGGTATAACAACTATGTAAGTGTAGAGGAATTCTATAAAAGTGTTACAATTGAAGAACTAAGAGGATACCTTCACGCCGACTTCGCATCTTTAGAAACGGCGGTAGAAGTTTTCTTTGGTCTGAGCACCGAATGTGGTCAGCTTCGACCCACACCAACATCGAGAAGGGATGCCCACTGTTGTTCTGTGTGTGTGAGAACGCGACGAAGAACTAGAGGAGCTCATGGGGAGGTCCGGTTAGGTGCAGCCGATGATAACGCCTAAGGTATCCCTAAAAATCGATTTGGGGTTTCTCTTGATATGTAAAAGTAAAAAAAAAATAGAATGGATGGGGTCCGATGTATGGCTCTGAGATTTTAGACCTTGGCTTAAAAAATAAATATTCTCGTCCAAGTGCATTTGATTTCCCAAATTTGAATTTCAAAATTCAGTATGCCGAAATTAGGAGCGAAATGCTTCACTTTTGAAAGCCACTTTCGTGGACGTGGACGAAGACGCAAGTAAGCAGTTGATTTTTTGACAAAAAGAACATGGTTTACGAAAATTTTAGGATAACATATCAGTACTTCGAGAAGATGGAGTTTTAGAT
The DNA here is from genome assembly GCA_016432835.1 of Brassica nigra. Lineage (NCBI taxonomy): Eukaryota > Viridiplantae > Streptophyta > Magnoliopsida > Brassicales > Brassicaceae > Brassica > Brassica nigra. Next base: position 17,517,509 of record CM028245.1, on the reverse strand, counting down.
GACACAAATGTGATGCATATTAGAGAGTTTCCATATTAGAAGAGTTTAGAGCACCAGAGGTCATCACATAATGTATATTGCCTAAGCAGCCTAGGCAATAAGCACATAAAACATAATCTAGGAACACCAATTACAGAAAGAGATGCCCATTTAATACACAAAGACGGGCCTTGATTTAGCAAAGTCTGTTTAAGGGAAGCTGGGGGAATAGTAAGCAGGCATGACAATGTTTTTGTAGATGTCCAACGCATATTGTTTGCGAGTCGTCGATGTTTTGTCTGTGATGCCTCCCATGCTTGGGGCAGGGTTAACAAGTGCATGCATCTCCAGAAACTTCATTCTGACCGGTCCGCAGTCACGGAGCGAGTGTTGATGTAGAGGTCAGGTAGGCGTTTCCAGACAAACTTTCTGAATCCAGTGAACTGAGTAAGCTCACACATGGCAACTTTCCTTACAAGATAAGGGAGTATGGTTACCAATGGTTGCATGAACTTCTCCTTCTTTGTCTGCATGCAGAACCGGTAGAGGATCGAGGATTTCAACATACCCCATGTCAAGTTGATGGCTAGACCTACCTAGTGGGAGTTGTTCCAAAGCATCGGGTGTAGATGGTGTGGATGTGTCCATCCATTTCTTACCTGGCTGGATAACAATGTCGACAATACGTTGATCCCAGACAAATGTTGATCTCTTCCTGCAGAGGCCAAAATCTGTCCAACTATACCGATATAGGAGGATAGGATGGATGGGGTGAATGCTGATTTTTCCCTTAGAATATGAGTAGAGTGTCTGCCAGCGAGCATGTAGATCAGAATTTCCATGAGCTGAGACAATATAGATTATTGATTATGAATAAAGAAAGTTGTCGAATGGTATAGGAACAGAGTTTTCAATTATTTTTAAACACATATCTGTTACATGGGTGGTTGTCCATTGCTTTGGTTTAGCGAGCTCGAGAAGAAGATTGTTGGAGAATTCAAAGGAAGACGGGGTGGTGTGGTAGCTGTTTCAAATAAGGATAAGAAAGCAAATAATTGAGAAGGTGTTCGTTATTATGAGAACACTTACTCGTTCGGCTTAGTTAAGATGGTGTTGTAGAAAAGATCTCACTCGAGATTTGGAAGTGGCGAGATGAGTGCAAGTGCCGGTATTAATGGAGATCTGGATAGTTCAGTAGCAAGATGGTCCTCCTCCAAAGATGGAACCTGCCTCCCCCATGTCTTTTGTTGTCGTCAGGTCGACAACTCCATCGGTTTTCTGATCCTGAAATTAAGAACAGAATATTTAAGAAGTGTGTAATTCGAGTGGGGGGGGAGGTTGTAGGGTGACAAGTACCTTATGAGCCAGACTCCCGGTGCCTAGGCAGGGTGGATAGTTGGAGGAAGCTGTAGCTGTGAAAGCATTGACTGTAGCAGCATGAACGGCGAAACCTGACAAACTGTCGTTGCTCTTAGTGGGTGTTGTGAACTGTGTTGTAGGCTGCAGTGACAACAGTAAGCGACTACGCGTAGGAGAGGGTGGAGGAATATATGAATCGAAGATTGGCGGGTCTAAATCGATGGTGTCCTAAATCCTCACACCATGATAGAGAATGTGATGAATCTCCGGGCTATTGGGATGATCACTTTTATTTGAGTTCGTCCCATTTAGGTTGGATGGTGACTGACGTACGAGGTGGCTCATCGTAGCCAGCTGTATCCTCATCGGTGGGGTTGATCATCGGACTTGCGGGGGGAGGGTGATGAATTGTTCCTAGATAAACAGGGTCACGATGCTACAAGGTTCGCCGTGGACGGGAGATGTGTGGACACTTCTTGTGTTGTGGTCAGGTGAAACGTGGACACTCTGAGTATGGATACAAGGTTCGCTGACAGGGGAGCTAGCAAGAGGAGAAAGTGTAGAATCGCGATGTAGTTGAGCTTCATATTGACTGATGATAGGGGATAGCCTTTAAGGCAACTCATATGTCGCCATTGCGCCATCATTCTAAAATAAGAGGATAGTACATTATCATAAATTAACCATGTAAATTTGCTAAAACTAATAGAAATGACAATTCACCTGATTATGGAGACCTTCGGTATTGTTAGGTGTTGGTTCAGACTGATGAGTAGGTGTGTTGGACTTCTTGCAGCGGGGGAGCAGAGTGTGAAAAGATGATTGCCTACCATGAGATCGTTTCTTTCTACGTTTCATCTCGCGGCGGAGTTGCTTCACCTGCGTTGTAATTTGGATCACAATCTCCGTAAGCTGAATATTTGTGAAGCTCTTGGTGCTTGAACGCATAAAGTATGAACTTATACGCCTTTGCTTCATTGCAGACGGCTGTCTGATTTTTAGAGATTCCTTAATAGTAGCAGACTTCTTCTTGACCCTTATCTTCGGTTTCTTGATGAGAGGCTCCGATGTAACCCCACCATGCCACATAAGTTTGTTGAAGGAGTGTTGATCAGCTATCAGTTGTTCTAAGTAGATAACACTGTCCTCCTCGTCATCGTCAGGCCACACTCCCCATCCTGGCTGTTCCCGTCTTTCGATGGGTATGATAGGAGTGACTAACAGCTGAGAAAACAGAAAAAAAACCTTTAGTATTGTAAATAAATGATTGCTCTTTGTGAGCTGAGTTAAGTACAAATAATAGAGTGTAAGAAATGTACTTACATCGTCTGCGAATTCCAGACGGCGGATGTCAATGGAAGTGATTGAGGGGTGTTGTGGTAGATGACCATCTTCTAAGTCCATCAATGTAAGATTGTTTAATGGAGCTGGTATATAATCCAGAAGCTGTGGGATCGCACGAAATGCTACCAACTGAAGTGAAAGTGGGAATCCTTGTAGTCTGATACTGTGCTGCTTGAGTTTCTTGACAAGTGTAGCAACAGGATCTTCGCATTTGTTGGGGAAAAACTTTGGTGGCTTTATGCATGAGATGGTCTTGAGGAAAGACTCTCTACCCCAAGGGAAAGCAAAAAAGGTATTGAGATTTTCAACCATCCTAACATACCGAGGAGTAGAGTGCTTCTTGTTTGCGAGCAATAAGGACGCTGTCGACTATGACAATCAGAGCAATCTGGATCTTCTTCCACCCGACATATTTTGTCATTCTCAAGCATCCGACAACAATCAGCAACCGTCACGAACTTTTCTTTCCAAAAGTCTCTTCCATACTCTGTCTTTCCCAGCCACAATCTTCTTACGGTGTTAGGCTTGTATCCTCGGGAATGAACCACCGGAAGACCGGTAACAGTACCAAATTCCTCGAGACCATATCGGAAAGGGGAGCCACCAAATATAGACCAAAGCGTGTTCTTGGGAAGACATAATACCTGTCGAGTGAGAAACGAGTGTATCAGCTTGCAGGACACTGGGCATTGGCGAGCAGCACTACAGGAAATATGGGTTTTAATAGCAGAACATGATAGCGTTTTTTTCGATTGTGCTATGGTTGACATACCTCTTACTTTTATATAGCGCTTGCAAAAATATAAACGCTATGCAAAGCTAAAGCGGGAAAATAATTGATTTTCCCTCTCACCTTGCTACAATTTGTTTGTGGCAATTGATTTTTTTTTTTATCTTGTGGCCTAAAATCAATGTTCTCCATCAATCCATTCGACCCTCTCTCAAATTCAACCCTCTCTCTCACAATTGTGATAAACCTAAAATCACAAAATCATCACATCTATGCATAACCTAAAATAACAAAATCAAAATCAACCTCTCACCATTTTAACTGTCTCGATTCAACCCTCTCTCTGTCTATCTCTCTCGGCCAAGATGAGAGCTGATATCACTCAAATTACCCTAAGGAGTGACTTTACTCTCTCAAATAAGAGGTTTAGTTGTAGTACTTAGGGATCGAATCCACAGAGAGCTAGTGTACAAATAAGATGCAATCTTAGTGACTATGCTAGGTTGAAAATGGTTTAAAAGTAAATTGCAGGTTTGTTGAGTAATGGTAAGATTACTCAGCTGAAAGGATTTGGTTTTAAAGCAATAAAGAAAAGTAGTTAGATTCAGGGTAGGTATTCAGGAATTCAGGATTATAAATACTATAAATGCTAACAAGTTGCTTGCATGATATGTCAGAGCTCAACACTTATTAAATGAATCCATCAGCTCTCGCATTATTTAGACCATCTATTACTTAGATGCTAAATGGTGTTTGCGGTCAACTATCTTGCTGACAGTATCGATCGATGGTTCGATAGGAATATCGACCGATACACCTCTAGCTACGTCGATCGATCACTCTATAGGAGTATCGATCGATACGGCTCTAAGCAAGCTTTATGCGCGAGTTGATACAATGCTCACCATGATATTAGATCAGCTTTCGCATATCTCAAGAGGGTCATAGCATGTTTAAGATGTTATCAGGAGTTGCATGTAATTAACAATGCAATCCAAGTTCATGTTCTAGGTAGCTAAGCTAGAAAAGCATTAGTGAACAATCCTAACAATAAATATCACAACTATAGCAAATATAGGTTGGGGCTAATCCCTCATATCTTATTTAAACCCTAAATCTAACAAATGAATCTACCTTGTAGTTCATAGCAACAAGGTAATAATAGGAATTCATAGATCTATTAGAGGGTGAACACTTAGGTCCCAATCACAATTATCTTTGGATCTCTCCTCTAGATCTAGAATCCTGTAACCTTTATTAAGAAGAACAAATAAAGAACTGAATAGAACTTTATTGAGAACTTGCAAAGTAATGAAAACAGTAAAAGAAATGAGTAGAAGAAGAAGGAGGTAAAGAGGTGGTGGTAAAAGCTTGTAAAACTTGTATGACTTATAAAAACTCTAAAACTATTAAAACTTGTATGACCTAAAAACTATAAAACTATATCTCTGCCAAAACACTTAGGCACATATAAATATGAGTTCATTAGGTTAAAAACTTCGTCAGGGCATTCTTGTAAAATGTGATATCTTGGGCTTCAAGTTCCATGTCCAACTTGTCTTTCTGCCCTAAGTATCGATCAATAGTACAGGTGTACATCGATCGATTATGATCTCGATGTATCCCCTTCGCTAATGTGTGTCGATCGATAGCACAGAGTGTGCATCGATTGATGTGTAACTCTTGGTGTCGACCTTTGGTCTTGATCACGGGTGAACTCTTCTTTAAGCTCCAAAAAGGCACCTAAAACATCACTTTTCTCCAAAATGCTTCGAACCTGAAAACATACCTAATAGACTCCAAAACATAGATAATAGTAGTAAAACACTCATATACCATGGGTAAAACAGGTAAAATCCATGGTATATCAACTCCCCAGACTTAACCTTTGCTTGTCCTCAAGCAAACACACAGGCAGTCTTTGTGAAAGAGGTTTTGAAAAGCAGGGACTAAATCAAATTCAAACTTAGAATCATAACCTCTACTTTGTTGCAAACCACATCTAAGAGTCACATCAATCACACAAGTACATTATGCAATATCCTAATTAAACAACCTTGATCATCTAGCCAACAACTTAGCAATCATGTCTGACTAACCCTCTCTGATTTCATTTCTGTACATAAAATAAAAGTGCAGGCTTTACCTTGAGAGTATCGATCACGGGATGCAAGGTTGCTCAAACAAGTATCTGGACCTGCGGTAAAAATTAGTTCCTATCTTCTCTCTATTATTTTTCTCCTAGTCAAGTCCGCTTTCATTTGCAAGACATTGACCAAGATTGACAGGCTTCCATGAATCAAGCCTTAATGGTTGCAGCCACCAAGTCCTGTTCACTTCTTTGACCTATATCCTAGGATTCATTGAAGCAAGTCTTGAAGGGTAACCACCAAGCTGTTGGGGTCAAAACGGTTATCTCGAAATCTACTGACTAAAGATCCTTCCAAACTCAAAGATTTCCCGCATCTAACGACTAGGGGAAAGATCGAACAACGGAAAACCCATCGGCGGCAAGGCGCCTGGCGCGGCGGCACGCGCGTCACGCGGGCGGCTGGCGCTGGCGGCACCGCCTGGCCAGCGCACTCGCCTGGCGCCAGCGCCGTCAGCGGGCCGGCCTGGCGCCAGCGGCACGTCGCGGCCTGGCGATGGCGGCACTCGGCCTGGCTCGGCGGCAGCGTCACACGGGCGACCTGGCGGGCACCGCCTGGCGCCGGCACAGCGTTCGCAAGCGGCCTGGCCGGCGCAAGCCCTGACGTCGGTCGGCGGCCCTCGTCCTGATCTCGGTCCCATCATGCTCGGTCTGATCCCATCTTGGCTTGTTTGGATCAATCCTCGTGAGTTTGAATGCGATCACGCTACGGAATGAACATCTTCGATTCGGTTGGAATCGTCCTCGATGTTTTACGACAAAACTAGAGGATTGGATTTCGTAGAAGATATCGATAAAACAAAGATCGATTAACTTGAACATCGATCCTTTAAGCTATACGGTTTATTTTACGAAAGATAGTCTTTTAATCGTGCAAAGCGTTCAACGACTTAAGATAAGCCCACGGACTTACTTACGATTTTAAGAATTCAGGCCCAATCAGGCTATGGCGGTTTATCCGATTTCCTAGCGTCGGATAAACATCAAGTCACCGAAAAATAGCGGAAAACTTCGAGGATAATTCACGAAGACCCGCGAAAATAGAATACTTCCTGAAGAGATAAACTTGGGCCCAAAGGCGAGGTCCATCATCCTAAGGCAAACCGACCTAGGAGTGAGTATATAAGAGCAAGAGCATAGGAGAGGGGATCGAAAATTAGACTTAGAGCATTCGCTAGCTTAGAAGAATTAGGGCTTAGGTGGTTAGACTAGCGAGCAAAGCTTAGGACGTTTGGCTGCCTGCGACTCTATCTTTTTCTTTAATCGCAAATCTCTGTCTTTCGAGAATCTTGTACTCATATCTTTCATCTAATAAAACGCCGGGCAAATATTTCAACTCTTATTTTTATCTATTAAACTTTCTCGATTTCATGTGGCAGAGAATCCGGACCTTCAAGGAAAGTCGGGTTTACTTGGCTTTCCTCCTCAATCTTATTTATCGGAAATTGACGGTGTGAATTTCGGTTCCCACACAAGCCCTGTTCGAACTCTTTACCTATAGAACTCTTATGAATCAAGTCTTGAGGGGTAACCAAGCCCTGTTGAATTCCTTCCTAAGTAATAACTAACTAGTCATAGAACATATATTTAAGCTAATTTTTTTTTTTTTTTAGAACTGAATAAAATTAAATCTAATTTCGAAAATGAGAGAGAGGGTGATAAAATTATCTACACAAGGCTTTACCGTCCAGACTTGTTTGAAGTATCCGATTCCATGTATACCAAGCCCCAAGACAAGCAAAGAATGTCAGGTTAGGTTGGAAATCAGCTTTGGTTCCTCCAGACAATCAATGAAAGCGTTGTCATAGCTGATAGGTGATCAACTTTAGCATCTATAGTACATTCTGCATCAACAAATCTAAGAATGGTGCCTAAAAGATTGGTTAGATAAAAAGTGAAGATTTAAATTATCATTATCCCTTTCTTGACTCAATAAAAACCATTTTGAAAATATTTTTAGATGAAATCAAAAGGTAAACAACATCAGTAATCATCCCCCCAGACTTAAATCATACACTGTCCTCAGTATATAACCAGTCCAGTGAAGGCATATGCAATAATAAAATACACTGATATCGAAAAAGTTAGAGCGATATACCTGACCGTGATGCGTATCGATCGATGTTGAGTCGTCTTCGTCGATCGCTTTTGATTGGTTCATGTCGATCGATATCGACTGTGTCATGTCGGTCGATTTCAGTGGTAATCGTCTAGTCGTAACTGAAAAGAAAAACAAATACGAAAAATAAAATCCTAAAGATTAAAATGAAATGAAAAACTACCTAACAGTGGGTTGCCTCCCACTCAGCGCTTTGATTATAGTCATCTAGCTTGACTTTGGATGGAATGAGCTACTGAGATGAAGTCCAGGTACTTGTTGGGAAACAAGTATCCTCTGTATCTTTCTTCTCACCGAACCATGCGTCAAACAGGCTTCTTGTGGCTTCATATTCTCTGGTTCGTTTCTTCTTTATCTCAATCAACTCATCAGTGATCCTTTGAATCCTTTCTTCATGACCGTCAATGCTGAGCTCGAGCCATCCTAATTTCTTGTAGGCATGTTCTGAAAGATTACTGAGCTCTGCTTGCATTGAATCAAGGCGTTGGATCATTTTGTCGCGGGTGGAGCTGGTATCGATCGATTCCTTTGTTGAAATGTTGGTCGATGGCTGTTGAAGTACATCGATCGATGCGCTGGTTCTTCTGTCGATCGATGCTAAGGGTGCAGGTCTGCTCGCAAGCTGCCTCTGAATGGCTTTGATTTTTTTCTGCATCCCTTCTATGCTAGATTCCATGCTGCCAACCTTGTTGATTAGCGGGAAATACATCTGGTCTAGACGTTTGTCTTGTGAATCATCCATGCTTGTGATTGCCGTGTAGACTTCATCAGCTAACTTATCCAAGTCAGCTCTGGTGTAGATTTCTGAAGTCTGTATATCGATCGATGCAACATGTTGTTCATCGGTCGATTTTTGATTCTGCAGATTCTCGTGAAGCTTCTTGGCAAAGAGCTTCATCTGGCCGTCGATTTCAGTCAGTCGCCTATCGATCGATGTGAGGTTGAGCTCGTCGATCGATGCAATTGATGCAGCCTGATAATTGGGTTGACGTTGGAACTTCTCAGCCTCCTGCTGCATAGTATCCATGCGTAGTGCGAGTTCCTCCACTTCTTTGTCTACTAAGAAGTGTATATCAGAAATTTTCCTCTCAGATGCTTTCAGATGAGTTAAAACTCCAAAAGGATTGCAAGGTGCCGCGGGGTTCATATCTGCATGTGCCTCATTGATAAGGCGGATAGATCTCTTCATCTCTTCAGTGCAGATGCTTAGATCCCCTAGGTTGTGGAGGATAGGTTTACAGGTTTTGGTGAGTTTGCTGCTGAGACGAGCTTCTTCTTTCTTCAGTTCTTTCCAGATATCTCCAAGAGACTCATCGACCTCATATTTTGAGTAAGTGGTCGATGGTGCAGGCTTCATATCGATCGATGTGGATGTTACTCCGTCGATCGATATTGAACTTGTCTGGTCATGGTTCTGTGTGTTGCGAAGATCTTCAAGTTCCAGCTCAAGACGTTGAACCCTCTTGAGTAATGTCTGGTCTGCACTGAACATCCAGTTCATCTCACTGCGAAGCTTGTCTGTGGCCTCCTCTAAACTCTTTTCCATGGAGAGCTTTTCCCATTTGCGTTCTCCAAGTAGACAAGTGAACATCTCGTTGATCTCGTCTTTGGTGTAGGTTTCTTGCACAAATTCTCTTCTTGTAAATGAACTAGCGTGCTCTTGGTAGACAGATGTAAGAGCGCTCGTCCATTGAAGTTCTTTGAAGCAGTTTCTTGATGTCGTCTTTAGAAACTCTGATGACGTCACCATCTATTCCTCTAGCAAACCCTTTCTCGTCTCTGTAGACCCCATACTCATCTCTCTGCTCCCAAAAGAATTTTCGAACTCCATATCGAAAAGCTCTCTTTCCGAACTCAGGGCACCTATCGATCGATGTGATACCCTCGGTATCGATCGATTTCCGTTGAAAATATGGGTCCTTTGTGTTGAGATGATTATCCTCAGCTTCATGTGGCTCGGCTGTTGTGTCTTCCTCCTGGTGCGGATGATGGTGGTCTGGTCCGTAGCGTTGTTGCTGGAATAGTTTTTGGGATCCGTTGGCTAACTGTAGGACGTCTGCAATGCCCTCTCTGGATATGTTGAGTGAGCGTGCAAAACCTTGTGAATCTCTGAAAATACCAAACTCATCCGGGATTAGATTACCGAAATCAAGTACATTTGAATTTGTTACCTAGGATGGTTTGATGTATGTATCGGTCGATGGCACGGGTTCTGAATCGGTCGATGGTTGTTCAGGCCTATCGGTCGATTGTATTGGTGCCGTGTCGATCGATGAGACTACCTCGGGTTGGGTGTATGTTGGTGTTGCGGTCTCGACCGCGAAGATCTCGTGCTGGTAATCGGTTGCCTAGCTCCTGATTGAGTAGTCTCCGTCTCGCTTGTTGTCGACTGTGTTGTCAAATGATGCGAGGCAAGTAGTATCGATCGATGGGGAGAAGGCCCTGTTGTCGATCGATGTCGTGATTCTGAGGTTGTGGTGGAGAAGTCGATCTTCATCTTCTGGAAGGTTGTGACACTCTATAGCTCTCTCCTTCTCGTAATCATCAGTATACTCCTCAATGTGAGTAGTATTTGCAGCATGTGGTGGGATGTAGTAGTCTTTCTCCCACTCGTTTACTTCGAAATCACCTTCTGGAAACTCCTGTTCGATCTGGTTGAATAGTGAATCGATCGATGACCATGTGTGACTGTCGATCGATGTCAGTTCACCAGAGATGATCGATGAGACAGTGCTACTATCGATCGATTATGCGGTCTCCGTCTCGTATGCGCCTTGTGAATCGTATTCATCTCCACAATAGCAAACAACTACAAGGTCTGAGCCGTCTTGGATCTTCTTAGGGACCTTGATGACTCGTACTGGCTCATAGTAGACCGTAGGATTGATCAAGGCACAGTTTGTTTGTCTGAAGGTTGCAGACTGCTCCAACTGTGGCTAGGAAGGCTCTTCCAAGTAGCAAAGAATTAGGTAGGGTTACCTTGACGTCCAAGACATGGAAGTCTACTGGTATTAGGGCTTCTCCTATGGTAACCTCAAGGTTTCCCACAATTCCTCCAGAGTTCTGCTGAGAACAATCCACAAAGATGAACGATTCTTCAGTAGGCTATCTTCAGACCTAGATGGCCTGCTATCACCTTGGGTAGGATGCTAACTCCAGATCCTGTGTCGCATAGGGCACGTGGGAAGTTGATCCCATGGACTGAGCAAGGAACAACGAACTTCCCTGGATCACCCTTCTTCTCAAGTTTGATCCTCTTCTTCATACTTTCTCTGACTTGGTTGAACATTCTCCTGATGTCTTCTTCTGTCTCATTAGTTTCTCTGAAAAACATCCACAATCTGTATGAAAAGTAGGCTTCTTCAAAGGGTTTCTCTGTAGGTAGTCTTAGAACTCTCTTTCTGAAACTTTCCAACTCTTTCTCATTAACTCCTCTTTTAAGGTGTTTAGGAACCTTCTCTTTCATTTTTCTGAGAACTCTGCCATCTTTTTCCTTTTCTATCTCCATTGGATCAATAATATCCGTGGGCTTCTTTAATATGGCGGTTGGTGGGTTTCTGGGAGGTTTAGATTGCTCCCGGAGTGCTTTAAGTCGTGCAACATCTATCTTGGGAAGTTGCACCGGTGTGATAACTGAATATCGTCGGCGGGTTCTGGGTGTGTCGATCGATTTCATTATCCTTGGGTCGATCGATGGGACGTCTGTCCTGTCGGTCGATGTTGTAAAGGCTGGGCGGATGTGGGTGCTTTGCTGCGAACTCCTCGTGAGTAAGTATCTTCACGGCGTTGCACTCGTGAGTGGATTCTTCAAGATCCATCGGTCGATGCTCGTCTGAGTCCATCGATCGATTGGTGTTGGCATACATCGATTGATGTGGATGTCCTGACATCGGTCGATTCCAGTGGTTGCCGCCAATACTCATGGAACTTTCGATCTGGAAGTCTCCCTCTTGCAGCTTCTCTTGCTTAACCACTCTCCAAAAATCATCTTCTATGATAACATTGACGTTGTAGCCTGTTGCTTCTTCTCCAGTCCCTTTTCCTAAAGCTTCCTGCTTCTTAACAGCTTCTCCTGTCTGGATCACCTGAGTCTCTAGTTTCTTCACATGAGTACTCAAAGCATCAAGCTTTGTGTTAAAAGTGGTGTAGACAGCGTCGATCTTTCCATTGAAGTTCACCTCTAACTGCTGCTGGCTTTCAAGAAATTTGCTGAGCATGTCTTCTAGCTTTCTTTCTGGGGTTGGTGTGGGTGGCTTCATGTAAGATGAGTTTCCATAACTCCTTTTGTTGTTGGGGATGCTGCTGTTGAAGTTTCCTCTTTGTCCTGCGAAGTTTCTGTTTCCTTGGTTTCCAGATCTCTGAAATCCAGTTCCACTGATCCAGTTGACTTCTGCTTCTATGTAGTCATCTTCTTCATCAGCTTCCTCCTCGAGCAGATTTGCTTGTTTAGCGTTTGAACATTGTCAAGTGTAGCTTGTACCTCATTTATCTGTTCCTTTCCAAGGAACGCTGCAGATCTTGCTCTTACAATGTTCTTCGTGCTGTTGCTGGATGCTAGGTTGTCTATTAGCTTCACAGCATCTTCAGATTCCTTGTGGTGAAGTTGCCTTCACTCGCAGTGTCCGAGCCATCGATATTTCAGCCGATGCCTCTGAAGAAAGTGCAAAGCAGTTTCACCTTGTTGAATCCATGGTGTGGACAATCTCGCTGGTAAGACTTGAATCTGATCCGGTATCCTTGAATGACTCTCCGGCCCTGGTTGAATGTGGCAATTTTCCTCCTTAAGTCTTCAGCGCAGCATCATCAAAGAAGTTACGCAAAAATGCGTTTTGATGTCGCTCCAGGATGTAAGAGATCCGGTGGTAGCTGCTTAAGCCACTGTAAAGCTTCTCGGATAAAGAGTGTTTGAAGAACTTACAGAGAAGGTAGTCCACAGGGACTCCATTGGTTTTGATAGCAGATATGAGATCCTCGAACCTCTCCAGATGGTCCATGGGATGCTCATTGGACAGCCCACAGTAGGGTGTCTGTCCCACAAGGGTGTAGTACTGCGTCTTGAGCTCAACGCCTCTGAATAGTAGGGGACGAATGGCTGATGTGTTGGTGTAGAACTGATCTGGACGGTTGTAGTCAGCTAGTGTTCGAGCCTCTTCTACGGTTGAGCTCCGTGCAGTTTCTGGCTCGGGGATTACTTCATTCGAGCATTGAGTTTCTGACCTTCATTACGAAGGTGACCTTCTAGGTCACGCAAGTCTCCATTCTCATCTCATATGAGAATAATAGCAACCATGACTCGGAACAGTATCGATCGATATAAGATAAGGGCTATCGATCGATGTCGGATGAAAGGTGTCGGTCGACGGTGAAGTAGTGTCGGTAGACATGAAGATGCGAGTATCGGTCGACGAAGATGGCGTCTTAGTGGCAGGGTGCGTCGGTATCGGTCGACGGTAGTTGATGGTGTCGATCGATGCGAACGGATTTCCTTGCGGATTGAACGTTCCAAGCTAGCAGGGTCTTCGAGAACAAAGTTGAGATTCCTTGTTGCTTTGCTGGGCATGTACCTGAAAAGACAAGAAAAAATTTTGTGTCAGAAAACAAATTAAAATAAAAATAAAAATAACCTAGACCTAATCAGATTAAATCCTATTGTATCAAAGCTCCCCGGCAACGGCGGCCAAATTTGATATCACTCAAATTACCCTAAGGAGTGACTTTACTCTCTCAAATAAGAGGTTCAGTTGTAGTACTTAGGATCGAATCCACGAGAGCTAGTGTACAAATAAGATGCAATCTTAGTGACTATGCTAGGTTGAAAATGGTTTAAAAGTAAATTGCAGGTTTGTTGAGTAATGGTAAGATTACACAGCTGAAAGGATTTGGTTTTAAAGCAATAAAGAAAAGTAGTTAGATTCGGGTAGGTATTCAGGAACTCGGGATTATAAATACTATAAATGCTAACAAGTTGCTTGCATGATATGTCGAGCTCAACACTTATTAAATGAATCCATCAGCTCTCGCATTATTTAGACCATCTATTACTTAGATGCTAAATGGTGTTTGCGGTCAGCTATCTTGCTGACAGTATCGATCGATGGTTCGATAGGAATATCGACCGATACACCTCTAGCTACGTCGATCGATCACTCTATAGGAGTATCGATCGATACGGCTCTAAGCAAGCTTTATGCGCGAGTTGATACAATGCTCACCATGATCTTAGATCAGCTTTCGCATATCTCAAGAGGGTCATAGCATGTTTAGGATGTTATCAGGAGTTGCATGTAATGAACAATGCAATTCAAGTTCATGTTCTAGGTAGCTAAGCTAGAAAAACATTAGTGAACAATCCTAACAATAAATATCACAACTATAACAAATATAGGCTGGGGCTAATCCCTCATATCCTATTTAAACCCTATATCTAACAAATGAAACTACTCAGACATGGCTAAATAGTTTATAGCAACAAGGTAATAATAGGAATTCATAGATCTATTAGAGGGTGAACACTTAGGTCCCAATCACAAATATCTTTGGATCTCTCCTCTAGATCTAGAATCATATAACCTTTATTAAGAAGAACAAATAAAGAACTGAATAGAACTTTATTGAGAACTTTCAAAGTAATTAAAACAGTAAAAGAAATGAGTAGAAGAAGAAGGAGGTAAAGAGGTGGTGGTGAAAGCTTGTAAAACTTGTATGACTTATAAAAACTCTAAAACTATTAAAAACTTGTATGACCTAAAAAACTATAAAACTATATCTCTGCCAAAACACTTAGGCACATATAAATATGAGTTCATTAGGTTAAAAAACTCGTCAGGGGCATTCTTGTAAAATGTGATATCTTGGGCTTCAAGTTCGGCCAGGTCCAACTTGTCTATCTGCCGCCTCAGTATCGATCGATAGTACAGGGTGTCCATCGATCGATTATGATCTCGATGTATCGTCCTTCAGCTAATGTGTGTTGATCGATAGCACAGAGTGTGCATCGATCGATGTATAACTCTTGGTGTCGACCTCTGGTCTTGATCACGGGTGAACTCTTCTTTAAGCTTCAAAAAGGCACCTAAAACATCACTTTTCTCCAAAATGCTTCTGAACCTGAAAACATACCTAATAGGCTCCAAAACATAGATAATAGTAGTAAAAACACTCATATACCATGGGTAAAAACTGGTAAAATCCATGGTATATCAAGAGCTTCGTCGACAACACTTTACTCGAGTCAGATTCGAGCCACAAGTAGAGGTGGAGGATGAGGAGAAGAGGCTTCGACAGTTCAGCCCTGTAATCTACCGATTCTGTGTTTGTTTGTGTCCTTTCAATCTCAGTTCCAGGTTAATTCTTTGGTTGTGTCCTTTCATTGCATCTGAAATCTTCATGGTCGGAAACAAAGTGTGTGTGTTGTGTGAAGTTGAGAAGACAAAGTTTACAGTTTGATCCATTGTGTCTATTCGTTACATCTGAAATCGCTATTGTTGGAAACTGGTTATATTCTTACTTAGTAGTGTGTGTTCGTTGTGTGATGTTGAGAAGACAAAGTTTGCAGTTTTGTCCATTATGTCTCATTGCATCTGAAACTGGTTCTGTTCTTAGTTAGTTGTGTGTGTGATGTGTTATGCTGAGAAGAAAAGTTTTCAGTTTGGTCATGTGTGGTCTTTCTTCATCAATCTTGAATCAGACAAGTCTTTCTTAAACGGTCTTTTATCTCTCTTTATGTTCTGTGATCTTTTTGACAGCGTGTGGAAACTCTAGTGCTCTGTTCTTGACTGCAGCAGTTCAAAATTTACCTTGCCTCAAGTTAGCTGAGGAGCTTGGAGTAGTGATTGCTAACCCATGGGTGTCTTGGTTCAACGCAGCTAGTCTACCAACAATCATGGTCGGTACGATGCTTCTTGCCGTCACTCTTTGGATCTGCGGGTAAGTGTTCAGATAATAATCATTGGTTAAGACCTATATATGAACAATCTCTCTTTACACTTAAAAAATGAATCTTTTGTTCTTCGTGTTCTTATGTGTCTCTTGTTTCAGCTGCTGAGAGACAGAAGATGTTGGAAGACATGGTTGCCTGAGACATGTTTTGTATCAAAACAGAGTTGCCCAAGTATTCACAAGCAGAGGAGGAGGAGAAGTTTTGACGATGGAGATGAGGAAGGCTGAGCATTAAGTTTAGGTTTTTGGTTTAGTATTGGTTTAGTGGTAGATTGATACGCTTGATAGGTTTTGATGTATTGATTTTGTATGTTTTGAATCTTTAATGGAAAAGCATATGGTATTTTATGATTCACTTGTGTTTCATTAGAGTAAATTACAGGGAAATTGTCACTAATACCACTTTCATGATACCACTTTTCATTTATACCTTAACCAACTTTACCATTAAAATTTTAATTGACAAATTACATTTATACCCCTAACTAATTAAACCTAAAACTAATATCTTCTTCTCCTACATCTCACGATTAATTCAAAAACTCATCATCTCAGGTTCAAATCAGCGTTGACGAACTCCAGCGGTGACGAGTTCTCCGGCGATATCGGACGACGCTGAAGAGTTGTCCGGCGAGATCTGTCAAAGCTATGGCGAGATCCGACGAAACTATGTCGAGATCCGACGAAGCTATGGCGAGATCCGACGAAGCTATGGCGAGATCCGACGAAGCTACGATGAGATCCGACGAAGCTACGGCGAGATCCGATGAAGCTACGGCGAGATCCGACCACGACGAGAAGTTAAAACGTACAAGTCGACGAAAGCTTAAAAGGTACCGGATAATCAATGGTGATCGTCGTCTTTTTGTTTAGTTTTATCGTGATTTCTCAAAAATTAATTTCTACGAAGGGAGACGATTTTTTTCATGATTTTTTTTTTAATCTCAAGTTTATAAAACCTTATAAATATTTCTCAATGATCCAGCAGCCTCGTGTGCCTTCTTCTGGGTTGATGCCTGCCAGTGATGTCCTGATTCGTGCCAAAGAGGTTTGTTACTCCCTCTGTACACATTGTATTGTGGAAATCTAATTTCAACTGAGATATGTTCATGTTGTTTTACTTATACGTTCATCCCTATGCTTCTCACTTGAGCATTTGGCTCGGAATATTTACCTTGAGGTGAAGAGAATTTAGTTTCAGTACATCTATCACGTTCCTGGTTGCAATTGCAGGTTCTAACAAATATGGATATACTTGTGGGACTACTATCAAAAGCACACGGAGAACCTTTATAAGCTCTTATAAAATTTATTACTGGTTCATAAATGGTTTTATAAACCTTTATAAATAGTTATATAAATATTTATATAGTTTTATAAACCTTTATAATTTTTTATAAACCCTATATAAACTCTTCAAACCCCATTAAAACCTTTTATAAACCCTTACAAATCTTATATAAACTTATTTAAACCCTTTATAAACTTTATAAACCTATATAAATTCTATATAAAATCTTTATAAACACCTGTAAGTGATTTTGTAAACCCTTTTATAAATTCTTATAAACCATTATAAACATTTTAAACATTTTGTGATGAGTTGAAAAGAAAACTTATGGGAGCTACAAAGCAGTGTCAAGATGTTCTTAATGTGAGATCTGAGGTTAGATTTGTAGTTTTGTTTTTACTTTCTGACATTAAAGAGTATCTAATTGAGATATTCTCGAGGCATGAAGAAACAAATTATTTACATACCTTTTATAAAAGGTTTATAGACTCTTTATAAATGATTACTAAGCCATTATAAATGGTTTCTAAACTTTATAGAAAATTTTATGAACTTTATAAATATTTTATAAACCCTTATAAATTATTTGCATTTAGGAGAAGTAATATATTGATACTAAATTGTGACTTACACTGAATTGATAAGTGGGTTTTGTAAATCGTGGAAGATTGTCAAGTGTTACAGTTTGTTAGATGATATGTTAAAGAAAGGGCTCGTGCCGTCCCAAGCTTTTATTAAATGCTTATAATTTGTTTTAATAAAAATCCAGAAATGATTTATAAACTCTTATTGATTATTTATATACCCTTAAAAACCCCTCTAAATTATTTTACAAACTCTTATAAATTTTTTTATAATCGAAAAATTGTTTTATAAGACTTTCTAAATTGTTATGGACTCTTATAAATGATTTTAAAGACTTTTAATTGATTCTTAAACTTACAAACTTTATAAATTGTATACATACCCTTATAAATTGTTTGTAAACTTTGTTTTATAAACATTTATAAATGCTTTATATACTTTATTAATTATTTTATAAACCTTTATAAATAGACTAGAGACTCTTACAAACAATTTATAAACCTTTATAAATATCTTATAAACTTTTCAAATTCTTTTATAAATTTTATAAATGATTTATAAACTCTTATAAATGATTTATAAACTCTTATTTGCTATTCATCTTTCTTGTGCTCTTCATTTTTATCTTCTTTCATGTTTTATTGTCGATATTATATCTACATCCAGGACCATAAATGGAATTTCACTTCGACTGTTATGCTCGTTAAAGCTTTCAAATGAAAATTAACTTTCTTTCAAGACATTAAATGGACCTTGTCGTGTGCTCAGACTGGCTTGTACTCAATCTAGAGAAAGTGCATATATGTTAGTCCTTTAATTCACCTCATGGTTGTACAGAGGATTGTGTTTGAATGCATGAAAACATGCATTGAGATTTTCACGGAGATTTCCTCATCATCAGATGATGTAAAAATATATGTTTTGCAAAGCTCTTTTTGTGTTGATTGTCTTTTGATTGATTTTAAAACATGAAACTTACAACCATTATAGATCAGTTTATAAACATTTATAAAACTGTTCATAAACACTTACAAATGAGTTGGCAAAAAATTCTTCAATTAATTATAAACATTTATAAAGCTGTTCATAACCCTAGTTAGACTCTTATAGTTGATTTAAAGACCTCCAATTAATTTCTAAACATGTATCTGTATATACCTATATAAACCTTATAAATTATATACATACCCCTTATAAATTATTTATAAATTATTTATACCTCTTATGTACAACACTGTCAAAATCCAAACACTGTTTTAAATACAAGATCTAACAAAGAATAAACAAATTTTATAAGTCTCTACAAATCTCTAAGTTATAAATTTATAAACCCCTATAAAACTACATTTATAATCTTTTATAAAACGCTTTAAATTATTGACCAAGACACTGATTGGATAATCACTTTTGGATTGCCTAGCGTCAAATTATTCATTGATTAAAACTTTATTAACATCAAAGATAAATATTATAAAGAGGCATGAAAAAGCCCACACTTAATTACATAAAGCCCAACGATGGGCAAACCTAAAGAGGAAGAAAAGCCAACACGGGATCCATCACCGAACACGTGTGCGAAGGCTAAGGCCAGAGAAGACACGTGACGACACGTGGATTATCATCCTTCCTCCATCGACAGAGAAGAACGCCGGAAAAACCGAGATTATCACCTTTTTAATCTTTTTAATCACTTATATAACTATTATTATGATTTTATATACTCTTATAAATGATTTTATTTCTAAACTCTTATAGATATATATATATATATATATATATATCTATAAACCCTACAACTGATTATAAACTCTTACAACTGATAACCCTTATAAATTATTATATAAACCTTTATAAAACAATTATTCCTACCTATTAATGATACATAATCTCTTAAATGGTTTTATAAACCATTATAAATATTTTATTATTTCTTATCAGTGATTCATAAATAATTATAAATGATTTACAAAGATTTATAAAAAATATAAACACTTATAAATTTCTATATGAAGATTTACTTATACTTTTTTGTAAGGATTTGTAAATTCTTCTAAATGATTTATTAACTCTTAAAAATTATGTTATGAAGATTATTAAACTCTTATAATATTTTTAAAAGTTATTATAAATTCTTAGAAATGATATAAAACCCCTTATAAATGGTAAATAAAATTTACAAATAATCTATTAACTCCTTATAAATGATTTACAAATAGTTATATAAATATTTATATGTGTTTTAGAAACTTTATAGATGGTTGATACCAGGTTATATAGGCTCTTATAAATTTTATAAATAATTCATAAATGGTTTTATAAACTCTTATAAATGGTTGGCCTTGTTGTCGCTGTCAAAACTTAAATCTTGATGGCCTTCAAGGTCATAAAGAGTGGCTTGTATGATAATTTATAAACACTTCTAAATTGATTTATAAACTCTTATAAATTGTGTTATAAAGATTATTAAATTCTTATAACCTTTTGAATATACCCTTAAAATAGATTTATAAACTCTTATAAATAGATTTTTATTTCATATATATTTGATCAACTCTTATAATATGTCATAAACCCATCAACACAAACGAAAAATATCTTATAAGCCCTTATAAGATGATATAAATCATTACAAAATGATTTATGAATTCTATAATTACACATACAATAATGATGTTTTGGTTAGAAAATGATTTTGTAAATAATTATAAATAATTTACAAACATTTATAGGAGAATTATGAACATTATAAATACTTTCATAAAGAATTACTTATAATTTTTGTAAGAATTTATAAATGATATATAAACTCTTATAACTGATTTATAAATTGATTTATAAACTCTTATAAATTGTGTTATGAAGATTATTAAATTCTTATAATCTTTGGAATAAACTCTTATAAATAGATTTATAAACTCTTATAAATAGATGTATAACCTTGTAAATTAATTTATAAACACTTATAAATAAATGTATAAACTCTTATAAATAGCTTATAAGTTCTTGTAAATAGTTTTATAAACCTTTTTAAATAGTTTTATAAACCTTTGTAAATAGTTTTATAAACCCTTTTAAATAGTTTTATAAAACCCTTTTAAATAGTTTTATAAACTTTATAGATGGTTGATACAAGGTTTTATAAGCTCTTATAAAATTTATAAATGGTTCATAAATGGTTTTATAAAATCTTATAAATGATTTATATACAAAACTATTTCATATATCCATATGATTGGTTTTATAAATCTTTATAAACATACATGAACAATTTTATCCTGAGAACGAGACTGAAGGTTAATGAACTGAGAGACCAGTAGCTTCGAGATTCCACTTATAGATGCTTCCACCTCATATGGTTCTCTTGACCCTCTCAACCCACAGTACTCGCCTGCTGCAACTTGCGTCTTCTTCAACGTAGCAAGAAATTTCTCCAAATACAACTGTGACAATGACCTAGGTACCTGACAAACAAAATGATACTCATTTAAAAAATACTGTATCCAAGTAGAGCATGCTCTAGATTGCACTAGAGTGGGCTGAAAGGTGAAAGATTCAACTTAGGTTTGTACGGCGCTGGTTAATTAAGGAAGCTGTCCACCTCATTGATAAAAATGATACCAGGTTGGAGTTTGTACGCCATGCTAGATACAACAGCAAATCACAGAGCAAATCAAATTAGAATCAATCAGAATCGAGTTAGCTCAACCTCATTCAGAAGAGAAGACACTTGACCCCTTATCAATCATGTTATCTCAAAACTCCAAATCATCACTCATTTCTCGCATCGGCTATCACCGGAGTTTCAGATAACCAAAACAAAAACTGAAGAAGAAAAAGATATGATCGGAGGAATCTCTAACCGATTATGATCCAACACGTCAAAAGCTCAATGAATACGATGACGGCGAGGCTGGATGAATACGATGACGGCGAAGCTGGATGAGACGACGACGGCGAGCCCAGATGAAGACGACGTCGAAACTTGATGAAATTCCGACGGCGAAGTTTGATAGAAACGATGGATCATGACGGAGAAGAAGATAGATCTCGACGATAAAGAAATGGATTGATAGGTTGAAGATAAGGTTAGGGTCACTTTAGTCATTTACCCATTAATGAATGTGGTATTTGTGAAAATGTCCATTCATTAATGGTAAAGTTGATTTGTGGTACACAAAAAAGTGTATAAGTGAAATTTTCCCTAAATTATATTTGTTAATATTATTGTAATATATATTATAAAGATTATGTTTAAAAATTAAATTATCATTTATATTTATAAATTTATGGATATGTAAATATATAAATATATATATATATATATACATATAGTAGTTTAGGGTTCATATATTTAATGTGATATTACTATATGGAGTTTTGTGTACTTAAAACCCTAAACCCCAAAACTTAACCCTAAACCTTATATCATACTTCAAACTTTAAACTCTAAATCCAATTGTTAATGTTTTTATTTTTATTTTAATTCTTAAAATCAAAATTTACAAAATGATAATAAATTAAAATATAAATATATATCTAAAAGTATTAGTTACAATCGATTTATTTTGTATTAATATCTCGAAACTTAATTATCCAAAAACATACAAAATATACACATAAATCTAAAAGTATTAGTTATAATCATAAAATTCCCAAACCCTAAAACAAATAAAGGATAAAAATGATAATTAGAGTTTTGATAAAAATAATTAATATATAAAATTTTAGGGGTTTATATCCTAAACTCTAAAACTTGACTCTAGACCTTATATCAAATTTCAAACCATAAACCCCAAAATTTAACCTCAAGTCACATCCAAAATATAACCCTAAACCTTATATCATACTTAGATGAGGTTTGTTACAAAAATGTTCATATATATATATATAGTAGTAGTTTAGGGGTTTATATATATAGTGTGATATTACAAATATGGATTTTGGTGTACTTAAAATCCTAAATCCCAAAACTTAACCCTACTATAGACATAAATCTTTAAACTCTAATCTTTCCATACCATAAACCAAAATTGTAAATTCAAACTCAATTTTTTTTAATCTTAATCTATAATTTCCAAAACACAAACCTTCAATATTTAGTCAAACTCTTAAGACCAACCCTTACCATTACACTTCAAACCCTAAACTCTACATCCAAATATTAATACAAAATATCAAACTATTATTTTCAAACAATAATCTAAAATCATAACTTCAAACTCCTTATATTTAAATTCATAAATTAAACTTCAAATTTTATATTCTATTTTAAAATCTTAAATCTTAAAACTAGCTCTACACTCATATTTATTCCCAATTTCAAAAATTAAAACTTAAAATTTAAATTATAAACTATAAACTATAAATTTTGAATAAAACATTACTTAAAAAATATAAACACAAAAAATTATCTAATAATGAGATACAATATACACTGATCACCTTCTAAGCCGTTAGATTATATTAAATCAAAGGTTAAGATTTTTTCCTTTTTGTTTCCTCACTGACTCCCTCTCACTCTGCCGACAGAACCATTCTTCTTCTTTTTTCATCTTCTTTGTTCTCATCTCGCCCATCTCTGTAAAGTTTGAAAGCTCACCAAATCTCTCAAGTCTCACCAACTTCCTCCACAGCCCTGTTCTCTTCCTCAAGTTCGGATGCCCTCCCGTTTTGGTCCTCTCTTCCCCAGAATCCATCGAAGAGTGCTTTACCAACCACGACCAAACCCTCGCGGAGTGCCCGAGGACCATCACCTCTGATCACTTCAGCTACGGCTACAACAGCTGGATCCATACGGAAACGTTTGAAGCGGTTGAGTATTTGTTCAAAGTTCCAGACTTTATCTTGTTGGAGTATGAAAAGGTCAAAGTTCTGATCTTTTGCTGCAGATTTGCTAGATTTACGTTGACAATCTCAATCTAACATGTCTGATTCGTGTAGATTTAAGAAGAATAAGATAGCTTGAGAGGGACAGGCTCGGAATCATGGCGGAAGCAAGCAATGGAGAAACTCTGGCCTCGAGCAGAGATGAGGCGACGGAGAAACTCTGATGGCTGTAGCAGATGACTGAATAGAAGTCAACTCCGGTGACTAGGTGATGCTACGACAGCACTCTAGAGGCTGGAGGCGGATGCTCTGGAGGCTGAAGGCTGGAGGCAAGAGGCAGAGGATTAGGGTTGCAGTGGAGGCTTAGTTTAGGTTTAGGTTAAGGTTAATTGTCGTGGTTTAATGTTCCAATTTTTTTTGGGTTAGTTTGTTCTTTAATTATTTGTATACTAATTTTATTAATAAATAAAATATAATTTTTAATTAAGAATTAATTTTTATTTAATTTTGAATTTATTTAATAATGCATTATGTTTTGGTTAATTATGTTTAGGTGTAGTTTTTAATAATTTTTTAAAAATTTGGTTCGGCTTGTAATTATTTTTAATAAATTTTAGATAACTAAAAAATAAATTAATAGCACGAAATATTTGCTATCGTTGTTTATTTAACTATAACATAACCGAAAACCACTATTACAAGTGCCGGACTTTTTATAACAGGCGCTGTCAGAGCGGTGAAGGAAGCGCTATGATTTTGGCCGCATAGCATTTTTCGTCCGCTAATACTACCCACATTTCCTGTAGTGCAGGGAGGTCGAAGAGCTTCCCGAAACAGAATAAAGGGAAGAAGATCCGGGGAGGAGTAAACGTTGAGGCGCTTCGTCGGAAACCTGTCTGTCGCGAACAGCCTAGGAGGAAGACGGATGTCCTTTAAAGATGTACCTACATATGGACACGCGAGTGTTTAACAAAGAACATAGAACTCAAAAACCACCAAAAGAAAGAAACTTTCGAGCATAAGAAAGAGGTTTGCGAAATCTTCTCAGAAAAATGAATCTGAGAATCCGCAAAAATCGTAAAAATACGCAAAATTTAAAATCAAAAAACAGAATCTGAGAAAGATATCGGTAGAGGAGGGTTGCGAAAATACCTCCAATTTCGTTTTGGAGTGGCGTTTCCTCGTCTGAAATCTTCACTTTCTTCTTCGTCTTCGGTTTTCTCATGGTTCGCGGCGGGGATCAAGTGAGATTGTTACGACTGCAGAGAATTCGAGACAGAGATGATAATGCAGAGAGGATAAGGCGGAGAAAAAGTGGAGAGAAATTAGGGTTCGGGATTTGGGGAAAATAGATGAGTTTCGAAATAGATCTATTTTTCCTTTTTAAAAATGTTTGATGCACGGTTTTTGTTTACCATAGTATAGTTAAAGGCAAATGTGGTTGGGTTAGTTTTGAGGGTATCTATGATTTTCCATCAAGAAAAAGTATGTCACATGGGTGAAGTGTCTCCATATGTAATATGAAAGACAAAATGTGTCTTAGAGTGTAAAATTTTTTGAAGCAAATCCCAAACTCATTTTAAATTTACTTCATTTTGAAGAAATAAAATAAAATAAATTATTGGAGATAGTCTTACAAACTGATTTTCTAATCTACAGAATAAACTCATGCCGTATACATATAGTTTGACAAAATATTTACATATAAAATTATTTTCATTGGTTATATTGATACATTTTCCTCTTCTTTAGAAAAGAAGCAGTAAACAATTTTATAAATATGGTATGCATATCGATAGAATAAATTTTGTAGCTACAAAGCCAAAACATTAGTATTTAATATCTAGTCTATTAAAATTGAAGTGTAAAATATTATTTGTCTAATTTTAAGTGTTTCTTACAGATTTTCATTTATTTTTAACTAATTCTAACTACTTTATTTATTGTGTTTCTAATTAATTCGACAGCATCTATTACAAAACATAAAACATAGCTTACCCATTTCTAAGTTTTTTATTACTTTTTTTACATTACTTTTTCAGTATTCCAAGCTACTTCATTAATTGCATCTACAATAATAATTCGATGTCATTTATTTTACGTGTTAACATAATAATTTCACATGTTTGAAGGAATTTACTCCATTAATGACAAAAATTAAAGCTTGTTAAGAAACTTTTTTATTTGTTTATATAATCAGCTACACATGAACATTTATGTATACATTCAGAAATATATCGGTTTTACGGTAACGAGTTTTATGGATTTTAAAATTATAAATTCCGTTCAGATATTATAAATTTTCAGATATGGTTCGAGTTGGATTCTTCCGGTCTGTAGTTTTGTAGGAACCTCAAAATATCTAAATAATTTATATGTTTAAAAAATGCATTAAAAATTTATATTAAAAAACCAATATCCGTGCAGGGGCGCAGGTTAAGCTCTAGTTCTGATTGAAAATGGTTAGCAAATTTTAGAGTTTGATAGTATATTGGTTTATTATTGATGTTATTAATATTACCATATCACTATTTGATTTGATCCAATTGTTTCTTTGATATAAAAAAAGCAATAATGCATAGTAATAATAACAAAGAAAAAAACTAATACAACGATAAACATGACTTTTGTGGGTGTTTATATGTGGATGTAGAATTTATAAGAAACTTTTACATCCCAGGTATATTTAGTTTTTCTTGGTAAAAATCTAATTACCAAAAGAAACACTCTTGCAATTTCATCGTTCCATTGATTTTCGTAAAAGGAACATACTCAAGTTTTTTTAATACCAACGGAAGCGACATCAAATCCCGTGTCTTAAAAGATTAAACCTTAGCTCTACCCATAATCTAATCTTTAAGCATAATTTAAGATATCGACAACAACTTGAATTGTTTTTTGAAAAAAAAAAATATCTCTTGGAACTAATTATAAATACTAAAAATCATATCATTTAGTATGATACAGCCAAGTTCCAACGAAAGTGCCAATGAGATTCTACTCAAGCTCCCTAGTGCAGCTTTTTATTATATGGAGCTGTTTAGTACATGGTAAACGTTTTTCCTTTTTTAAAACGAGATTGTTGGTAAATTTGATCTTATCATGAGTACTGACCTATATATGACCAATGCTATACGTTCACAGGTAAAGTAACATGTCATGAAGTAACATTCTATGTGCAAAATAAATGCCCATTTCCCATTTGGCCGGCTGTTGCCCCAAACTCCGGCCAACCGGTGCTAGCCTCCGGTGGATTTTACCTGCCATGCGGAAATACCAGACGCATTGATGTTCCTTGGGGTTGGAATGGTCGTATTTGGGCTAGAACAGGCTGTGATTTCACTTCAAATTGGAATCAAGCTTGTGAAACTGGTAATTGTAATTTCAAATACAGTGTTTGTCATATACTTTATGATTTTTTTAAAAGAATATTTATTTAAAAGCAAAAATTTTATTTGAAACGGTTACAACATATGGAGCGTAAGAAATGATCATATTGGGTACTTGAATACTTGAGCACCATTCACATACCTTTATGTTAAGTATTCTACCGAACTAGCATTTGATCACACAAATGTTTACATTAATACCTTTAAGTTTATCCCATATAATCTTATTAGGGGTTTAGTTTTATTTTTATAGTAATGATAAAAACTCTAGAGATAAAAGTACAATAGTCATAAAATTCATATTTTTGCTTGATCCGACCATTTTCTTTTCGTAAAAATGTTTTCTCCCCGAGGTGCTTTCACTTTCATCCCACATATTATGACTTGACGATGGCTGATAAGATATTGTTTATAGACGTGTAATTGTTGTTGTATTAAAACGAATATAAGGTGATTGTGATGGACGTTTGGAGTGTAACGGGTTGATCGGAAAACCTCCGGCAACACTTATCCAAATTGCGGTACAAGCAGACAAATCGAAACTCAATTTCTATGATGTAAGTCTTGTGGACGGTTATAACCTCCCGGTCACAGTGACCTCCAAGCCCATATCATCGAAATGCACCATCTTTGGTTGCCATAGAGATCTCAAAACCACATGTCCCGAAGAATTACAGGTATAATTCTTTTTTTTTCATACCTAGGATATAATAAATACTCAAATCTAAAACAGAAAATATTGTTAAAGTAGAGTGGTGATTAGGTAGTTCGACTCATTACCTCAAAACGGTGTCCTTATGACCTGAATGATACTTTTCTTTTTGCTAATTCGAATATAATCTTTAAAACATTGATTCCTCATTAATTTTCGCATTGTGTATAGGTTATGAACAAAGAAGGACGAGTCGTGGCATGCAAGAGTGCTTGCTTAGCGTTTGATAACGACAGGTTTTGCTGTCGGAATGCGTATGGAACGCCGGAAAAGTGCAAAAAGAATACCTACTCTGTGTTGTTTAAAGAAGCTTGCCCCAGTTATTACAGTTACGCCTACGACACACCTCCTCCTTTGGTCACTTGCTCCGCCAAAGAATACATCATCACATTTTGTCCGTCAAATTGGGGTCACAGTTCAACATAAAAAGGCTCCAAGAGAACATTCTACGTATAAAGTATCATTATTATTTTTACCAATAAAAAGTATCATTATATACTCATGAACGTATGATTTGTATAACTCGCTTAGGTTTTGTTACGTTTCCTTTATTGGGTGCGTAATAATGACCGATTATGAGATGTGAGATTGGACTGTTGATCATAATATTTGGAAAATAAAATTCGGCTTTACTGTTAAGGACCATTTATGGTCCGAGTCCATCCGTAGATGAAAGACCCACACGCCTAGAAGTAGATAAACTAGGCGCCATCTTGTTTTCCTATTTACCATTGTATTAGGTTTTTTATTTATGTATTATGGTAATTTTCCAATTCCTTGTAGGAATAGGAAATTACCTTTTTTCCTTGTTGGACTAGGATTTACTATGACGGTCTATTTACTTGTATAAATAAGACCTATTGGTCGATGGGAATAATCATCATCTTTCACACCTTCTATTTACAATTGATTTGAGAAAACTCAATCAAACCCCAAACCTGAAACCAAAAAGAAATCGATCAAACCCCTTAAAAAACATAAATTTTGATCGAATTCTTCAAGAACCCTAATTTATTTAAACATGATTTCGTTTTTTTTACTTTCCTGATTGCTTGATTTGATTTTTAGAATTGTTAATTGAGTAATTTGGAACTGTTTAAATCGAATTGGAAGTTTAAAATTTGACAAAGTTGATTAAAATCGAAATTTTCCTTTTTTTTAATCCGATTTTCTATTTTTTAGCACAATTTCCATATTGTTTTGCTGATTGATTAAAAATAGAAATTTGTCAAATCTGAGATTCTAGTTTCATATTAAAATTTCGAACTGATTAAAATTTGGAAATATGGTATTTTTTTTTTTCCATATTGAGACTATGTGAAATTGTTAAATTTCTGAAATTGCTAGATTTTGTTAAATTGCAATATGCTAGTCCTGAAATTAAACCAAATTTTGAAAACCCTAAAAGAGTTTTAATATGGTTCGAATTTTCTCCTTGATTTGCATCTAGTATTGTTTATTTTTTCAATAACTTGATTGCATAAATCACCTAGAAACTGTTTTGCTAAGGTTGCTTAACTAAAATCAATTCTTCTTGATTGTTTGATCATATTGTCGAATCACCTAGATCATGATTGAACTCTGAATTGCATCATTGTGTATTTGTTTGCATCATTGACTAAAACCATAATATGATCCGAGTTTTGCTAAGGTTGCATAAACTATTTTTGAAAATATTGGTTATATATTTGAAATTACAAATCACATCTGAATTGGGATTGTATCATTCAGATAAACAAAACCATATTGTTTATAAACTAAAGCATGAAATCTTTTTGATTTCAGATGTCGAAAATATCCAACTTGGATTATGGTGCACTTAACGTCTCTGGTGATAACTACTTGCAATGGGCAGTAGACACACAGATTATATTGAAATCAAGGGCCTCGGTGAAACAATCATCGCAGGGAATCAATGTAGTGAAAGAGAACGTTACAAGGAAATCTTTTTGATTCGCCATCATCTTAATGAGGCTCTAAAGAATCAGTACTTGACTGTTGACAACCCACTCGAACTTTGGGACCAACTCCAAGAGAGATATGGTCATCAAAAGAGGGTCTTACTTCCAAAGACTAAGTTCGAATGGCTCAACCTAAGGTTCATGGATTATGGATCCGTGGAAGAATACAATTCTGCCATGTTCAAAATTGTATCAGTCTTGAAGCTGTGTGGTGAGGATATAAAGGATTCGGACATGCTTGAAAAAACATTGTCCACCTTCCATGCAACTAACTCCGTACTACAGGAACAGTATCGTGAGAGAAACTTCAAGACATACTCAAGTCTGATCAGTTGTTTGTTATTGGCTGAACAAAACAATCAGTTGTTGATGAGGAACAACCAACTTAGACCTCCCGGATCGAATCCAATACCAGATTCATCTAAACAGGTCGTTGAGACCAAGAAAGAAAGCAACAACGTCCAACACAATGACTCATCCGGCCATGGCGTGGGAAGAGTCATGGGCGGTCGTGGTGGAAAGAAACAAGGGCGAGGACGAGGCCATGGTCGAGGAAACTCGACTGGGTCCAACCGCGGTTCATACCGTGGGAAAGGTGCTTCTTTCAAACCACAACAGAAAACCGAAGCTTGCAATAGATGTGGAATGGGTAATCACTGGGCCAAGAATTGTAGAACTTCTTGGGATGTGGTGGAGCGTTTTCGAGCAAAACAACAAAAGAATCTGGAAGCCAATATGGTGTACCTAGATGGTGACAATGATATGGATCACGACCAAGATGACTCCAGGGATCATGACAACCATGAAGAAGATCATATGGAATATGAGACTTCGGATCTATTAAAATAGATTTTTTCGACATTTTACTTAATATGTATGCTTTATTTATTCTTTCTGGTGTTTTTTGATTCTCTGGATTTATTTTTATGGTTTTAAACTTTATATTATGAAGGAATAAATTTTATTTATTTATATAAAGTACCTAAGAATCACAATATCAAATAAAAAAAAGTATCTATAATAAATTCTTCATTAACTTTAAAATTATTGTTTTGAAGAATGAAAGATGGCATGGACATCTTTGTGGTGGATAGTGGATCCAGCCACACAATCTTAAGAGACAAGAAATATTTCATAAAC
Source organism: Brassica nigra (assembly GCA_016432835.1). Classification (NCBI taxonomy): domain Eukaryota; kingdom Viridiplantae; phylum Streptophyta; class Magnoliopsida; order Brassicales; family Brassicaceae; genus Brassica; species Brassica nigra. The sequence continues at coordinate 17,486,987 of CM028245.1, read as the reverse complement.
CTTACATACAAGGTTGAAAATGTCTCGACCATAGCTGGTCCGGCCAGCCTCATTGAGGGCTACGCCAAGCAAACATTTTATTGCCTAAGGGGACTCATCTTGAAATTCAAGATGCATTATACTCACCCAGTTCTAAAAGGAGCCTGTTGAGCTTCAAGGACATAAGATTGAATGGTTTCCATGTAGAAAAAATGGGTGAAGGGACTAAGGAATTCCTACAGATTTTTGAAATCGTCCATGGCAATAAAAGGGTCCTCGAGACCATACCAGCTCATACGACTGGACTTTATCATGCTAAGACCAGTCTGGTCGAGATAAATATGGTGATGAATAAGGATTTCATCGACCAGTTCACTCTTTGGCACGACCGCTAGGTCACCGGTCATAATATGATGCGAAAGCTCATAAGTAATTCAAACGGGCACAGTTTGAATACTACAAAGTTATCCCTAAAATCTCACATGTGATGCATGTTCACAAGGAAACTCATAACTCGCCATCACCAGCAAAGGTGCATAAGGAAAATATAAATTTCCTGGAAAGAATACAAGTGGATATATGTGGACCAATACACCCACCATGTGGGACGTTTAGATACTTTATGGTCCTCATTGACATCTACAAGATGGTCACATGTCTGCCTCTTATCCACACGCAATTTTGCACTTGAGGCTATTGGCTCAGATCATAAGACTGAGAGCCCACTTTCCAGATTTTCCTTTAAAGACTATACGTCTTGATAATGCTAGTGAATTCACGTCCCAAGCTTTTAATGATTATTGTATGTCCATGGGGTAAGTGTTGAGCACTCTGTGGCACATGTACATACACAAAATGGGCTGGCTGAATCTTTTATAAAAGAATTCAGCTTATAGCAACCATTACTCATGAGATCAAAACTCCCGGTCTCAGCTTGGGGACATGCGGTATTACATGCTGCTGAGTTAATTCGAATAAGACCATCTAGTGAACATAAATACTCACCATCCCAATTGCTCTCGGGTCATGAGCCAGACGTGTCCCACATCAAAACATTTGGTTGTGCCGTCCAAGTGCCTATAGCACCACCACAAAGGACGAAAATGGGACCACAAAGGAGAATGAGAGTATATGTTGGATACGATTCCCCCACCATAATAAGATACCTTGAGCCAACTACGGGTGATATGTTTAAGGCCAGGTATGCGGATTGTCATTTTGATGAATCCAAGTATCCAGCATTAGCGGGAGATAATGGTAAGCTGGTACATGATATAAAATGGAATCAAACATCCACTAATTGGCAAGATCCTCGAACCCAAGAATGTGATCTTGAGGTTCAGAAAATATTGCATTTGCAAGAGCTAGCTCATCAATTGCCAGATTCCTTTGCTGACCCGAAAAGAGTGACTATGTCACATATACCAGCATTGAATGCACCTATAAAGATTGATGTCAATCCTGGACACAATCAAGTTGCTACTGAGTCTAAGGCACGTCAAAAACGTGGTAGACCCATTAGTTCCAAAGATAAAATTCCTAGGAAAAGGAAAGGTGCAATTGGAACACCAGACATGGACGAGGTCGAGGGTTCGACCCCAGGTCTAACCCTAGGTTCGACCATAGGTACGACCGGGTACAGCCCGGTGCGACCTGGATGCGACCCTGAACCTGAACCCGGGTACGGCCCCAGGTTCAGCCCTATCCGACCCTATGTCCCTGGACGTGGACGACGGTCCACCTGTACCTAATAATGAACCTCGGGACGCCAGGGTTCATGGTACAGAGGTCCAGACAATGATGAGATATCCATTAATTATTTAATGTCTGGGAAACAATGGAATAGAAAACATGTCGACATGAATGATGTATTTGCATACAAAGTAGCACTTGAAATCATGGAAAATGAGGATCATGAACCCACGTCCATCTATGAATGCATGCAACGACCAGATTGGTCGAGATGGAAAGAGGCCATCAACGTGGAGTTGGAATCATTAAGGAAAAGAGGTGTATTCGGAAAGATCATCCAAACACCTCATGGTATAAAACCAGTTGGATACAAATGGGTCTTTGTGAGGAAAAGCGAAGAGAAGGGTGAAATTGTGAGATACAAGGCGTCTCGTAGCACAAGGATTCTCACAGAGACCTGGCATAGATTACGAGAAGCGTACTCTCCGTGGTGGATGCTACGGCCTTGAGATTTTAATAAGTTTGGCCATAAGGGAAGGTCTAGTTATGCGGTTAATGGATGTTGTAACTGCATACTTATACGGTCCACTGGATAATGAAATATATATGAAAATCCCAGATGGTATAGAGATGAAGAACAAAGGAAGTTCTCGAGAACAACATTGCATAAGGTTGAACAAATCTCTTTATGGATTAAAGCAATCTGGTCGGATGTGGTACCAAAGGCTGAGTGAATATCTCTTGAAAGAGGGATATAAAAAGACCAGCTATGTCCTTGCTTATTCATAAAGAAGTTCAATAAAGGCTTTGTGATCATTGCAGTATATGTAGATGATTTAAACATCCTAGGAACCTCTGGAGAGATTTCCCAAACAGTGGAATATCTTAAGAAAGAATTCGAGATGAAGGATCTCGGAAAAACAAAATTCTGTTTGGGTTTACAGCTTGAGTATATGAAATAAGGAATCCTTGTGCATCAAATGGCATATACAGAAAAGGTACTCAAGAGGTTTAATATGGACCAATCTCACCCATTGACCAGTCCATGGTCGTGAGGAGTTTGGAACCAGAGAGAGACCAGTATGGTCCAAGAAAGGACGATGAGGAAGTCCTTGGTCCCGAAGTGCCATATCTCCGTGCCATAGGAGCTCTAATGTACTTGGCCGGCCACACTAGGCCAGACATTAGCTTTGCAGTGAACTTGTTATCAAGATTCAGCTCTTGTCCTACCCAAAGGCACTGGAACGGGATAAAACATATTCTTCGTTACCTACAAGGGACGAAAGATTTGGGTCTATTATATACTAACCAATCTAAGGAAGGTTTAGTTGGTTTTGCTGATGCAGGTTACTTGTCCGACCCACATCATTCACGATCTCAGACTGATTATGTCTATACCTACGGAGGTACAGCTATTGCCTGGCGGTCAACCAAGCAAACCATGGTGGCTACATCATCCAATCATGCGGAGATACTAGCCATGTATGAAACCAGCCGTGAGAGTGTTTGGCTAAGGAACATGACACAACATGTTCGTTTGGTTTGTGGCATAACCAAGACCAAAGATCCTCCTACCATCTTGTACGAGGATAATGCAACCTGCATTGCACAGCTCAAGGACGGCTACATCAAAGGAGACAAGACGAAGCATGTTCTTCCCAAGTTCTTCTTCACACATGAGCTACAGAAGGCTGGCGAGGTTCAGGTCATTCAAGTCCGTTCGGTGAGAATTCTGCAGATCTTTTCACCAAGTCTTTACCAACCTCGACCTTCAAGAAGCTCATACATCAGATTGGGATGCGTCGACTGAAGGATCTTCAGTGATGCATTGATCAGGGGGAGTTACATGGTTGTACTCTTTTTCCTTATCCAAGGTTTTATCCCAATGGGTTTTCCTGGAAAGGTTTTAATGAGGCAACATCAAAACATGTATACTAACCCTGATACGGACGTCTCAACCAAGGGGGAGTGTTAAGGACCATTTATGGTCCGAGCCCATCCGTAGATGAAAGGCCCACACGCCTAGAAGTAGATAAACTAGGCGCCATCTTATTTTCCTATTTACCATTGTATTAGGTTTTCTATTTATGTATTATGGTAAGTTTCCAATTCCTTGTAGGAATAGGAAAAGGAAATTACCCTTTTTCTTGTTGGGCTAGGATTTACTATGACGGTCTATTTACTTGTATAAATAAGACCTATTGGTCGATGGGAATAATCATCATCTTTCACACCTTCTATTTACAACATTTACTAAGTTGACCAAAAAAAAATCGGCTTTACTTAGACAAGCTCTAATCCCAAAACAAAGTAAATAATCCGTCCTGATGTTTTTTTTTTTTTGTAATCGGTAGATTTCACTTAAACAAAAGGAATAACAGTTCATTACAAGCACTCAATCCATCCTATACTAGAAAGGATTGAACAACAAAAGAAGGCTAGTAAAAGCCTGAAGGAAGCTAAAGACGGATAGGAACCAGAGCCAAGAGCCGGACATTACCGGAGCCATAAACCAAACATGAATAAACATAAAGCAACACACCTTCACTAAGCAAACACATTAGAAACCAGAGCCAATCAAATCCACCATTGCAGCTGCGCGAAAAGGGCCATCCTCATAAAATTTTAAGAAGCTGGAAGCTAGGATCAAGACTGACAAGACGACTTCAAAAGAGGACTAGACCAATACTGATCCAACCCGAAGCTTAAGCGATATCAAAGAAGAGTATCCAAATCCATGGTTTCAAGGAGAAACCCCTTACCCAAACCAAAACCAATCCAAAGGAGTAATAATGCACCGCACATAACCTCTTCAACCATTGAAAGAAAGAGCATCAAGATATAAAGACCAAGATGACAAGGGTAAGACTCCCAAGCAGACGGAGGAGGAAGAGGGTACAAGAACCAGAAACACCAAGGATAAACGACAAGGACATTGGGGTCAAGACTTGAACCAATACCCGTTGCTAACTAAGACCAACAGAGAGGCTTACACCACAGCAACGAGAGGCAAGAGATTGAAGGCAACACCCAAGAGACCATAAACTTAGCGAATCAAGAACCAAAATCCGCTCGTCTAGGATAAAGGGATGGGATTTATACCAGTGAAGGAGCAAAAGACAAGACAAAGCTGAGGAACCCTTCGACTAGCCAAACTGGAAGAGTGAGAATCATTGACAAAATCGCTGACCCATAGAGACATACTGAGCTACTCTTCAACAAATCCGATGGAAGAATTAACAACCCACATCAGAGCCGGCTAAGTCCATAACCGCATACCAGAAAAAGATACGGATCTGTTCAAACAAACAAGTGTACCTCCAGGACACCGACGGAAACCAAACCACCTCTCAACGCATTCCCAAAAATGTCGAAGGCCTCAGAACGACCAGATGAACCTACTACAAGACACTACAGACCCTCTCACGACACCGACGAGACTCGCCGGAAGCCGGAGAGGACAAACCAGAAAACTCTCTTTTTCTCTCTCAGGCGGCTCGCGGCTGCTAGGGCGAACTCCCTACTTCATGCAATTGAATCGTCCTGATGTTAAATAAATCGAGCCAAATTAAACTTGCAAATATACACAGTTACCTAAGTTTCTTATATTTTCTTTCAGACCGTTTCAAACTCATTCCCAAAAAATAGACTACAGTATTTGCAGAGAAGATTTAACCTCAGCACATCAGTCGTCAAAGACTGAAGCTTGACTCTAAACCAGTCACACGCATCTCCAGGTTGTGGACAAGGAACGATGAATTTTTTGCTGATGGAGGGTGCTTCCTGTATTAGGCTCTGCCAGGTCATTGAAATATCAAACGCTTCGACACCATTCTTCCATAAACTCTGAAATTCTTCAATTAGTGGTTGAAGGTAATATTTAAGCTTTTTTGGATGTTTGGATCTGAACATTCGTACCAAAAGGAAAAGAACTCCTTTTCCATGGATATTCTCGGAAACAAATTGTAAGGAGTTGTAATAACGGGCCAAACAGAATGTGCTTCACCATTCATACCAATCGAATAAAAGCCATATATTGATAAACATAGATAAATATTTCGACTTTCAGTAGTAAAAACAAGATATGGAATCAAACGGGTGATGAGTTTTGTCTTCTAGAGACACATAATCCTTATGCCGCCCCATATTAGAAGCTGTTACCTCGAGTTGGTATAAATTCTTCTGATGATATATATGTAATCGACATGTAAAACACTTTTTGTTTTAGTATGTTTTTCTCTTTTCCATTGTTTGGGTGTTATCAATCTTCACCGCAAAACCGACAACGGACCAACGTCGCATCTTCTCCCTTCCAATGTAGCATACAATTCTTCTCGCAAACATCAATCTTCAGCCGGAGCTTTATCCGGCTGCGGAAGCATTTTTAAAATGCTTCAGATGTCTCATCAACATATGCTTCTGCCAAATTATCACTATAAAAAAAGTCGACATTCATAGCACAATACGATAGTTCGTTTTACTAAACTGCTATCGTAGATGAGTTTAAAATTTCCGAATTTTATAACAACATTAGATAAATGCTATGATAGAATAAATGCTATGGTATTAATAAGCGGGAACTAATTTCGCCAATACTTGAATGAAAATTAAACAAGCGCTAAAGTGATAATTTTTTCCCTCGTATGAACACAATTTTGGATATATAAGTTTAAAAAAATTATTGTGCTATAAAGACTTAGAAAAAAAAGTCCCACACTCTCTAGAACACAGAAACCCTATTAAAAAGAAGAGTCCCACCAATTCTCTTTCTCTTGCTGGTGAGTCGACTCTTAACCCTAGCCACCGCAACCAGATGCAGATCCGACGCCACCGAGATCTTCTCCTCCAACAGAAAGACAAACCCAGGCACCGGTGACTGACTAGAGGCTTCTGAATCGCAGCTGGGGCTGAGAAATACATCCAACACGCACCGGATCTCGTTAAACTCTGTCTCTTTGTGCAGATTCCGGGGGTTGGAGACCAGTACATGTACCGGTGAAGCTGTCGAAATCCTAGTGCCTCCCGCGACATTCTCGTTCTCTTCAGCAAATCCGGCGGGAGCTTCTCCGTCTCGTACCCTGCGCTAACCAAGGAGGAGTATGCAGTTAATCATCCCACCGGTAGGATCGGGGAGAGCTTAATCTTCAAGGTATGACTTTGAGATTAAGTGTTAAGAACCATTAAGGTTTGGGAGTGAATCTATTATTGGGCTGTTTCTTACATGTCCAGGATGTTATGAAGAAGAGACGAGTTTCCAGTTTGAAAAGAAGGAGACTTGATAATGGATCAGTTGGTGGAGTTAACCAGCAAAGAATGGGGGTGTTTGCATAAGGTTGATCATGATAATCGCTTGATGGGTACATTTACTGATGGACTCTTAAGGCAAGTGGAGAAGCTATCTTCAAACTCTGTGTTGGATAAATGTGCAACAGGTTAGAGAAAACTCTGCTTTAGATCCTATACGTATTGGTGTATGTTGAAGCTTTGTTTGAATCTATAAACAGGAAGCCGAGGACAATTGGACCAGAAACAATGGCGGTTGTAGCTATGAAGAAATTGGAGTCAGGAAAATGGAGTCAGTAAGCTTTTTAATTGATTGATTTTTCTTTTGGTTTTGCCTTTGGTTATGGTGCTGTTTCTGTATTTATTCTGTTTTTGCTTTGTTTCTAAACAGAACTCTTTTTTTTCTTAAACAGTTTTATGACTGGTTTCATTGATATTGGAGTTCATTTCTCTTTGTGTCAGTGTCTGTAAAAGAAGCTCTTCTCTATTGATGATCGTAGATGAAGTGAAAGGGAAGAGTTTCTATGGAACAGAGGATGTTGGTGCTGACAAACGTCACATATACAAGGTGAGGGGAAATCGGCCGATTCATACATCAACAGAGAGCTGCGGTCCCGATCAGTACATATACTGATGACCTGTGCTAAAACATACATCAACGTCAATTTATTTTAAATTTCATACACGAACTAATAAAAATAGGCTAAATCATACATTGACCTCTTTTCTGTTAGTCAAACGTTTATAGGTGATGACATGTTATTAACGGAAGGTTACGTGTCGCTGAGCTGTCTTATACGATTTAAAAATAATAATCGTTAAAAAAAATTATTTTGTCTATTCTGTTTCAAGGAGGGCTTCAAACCCTGGTCAAGTCAGCAAACATCAACTCGCTCAACCACTGTGACAGACTAGTTCATTGTTAAATCTATATTTTTTAAAATATATCACTACTAAATATTTAATTGTTTCTTTTCACATTGAACATCGGTCTTCTAATCATCTTCTTCCCTTCTAATCGTCCAAGATCTTCTTCCTCTGTAACATTACAGCATGAGCCACCACATCCACTGCTAAAACTAGTGATTGAGAGAGTTTATGCCATAAGGTAGGGTATTATAAAGCAATTCTTTAAAGCTCTCATCTAAAGTCTCACCTTTTTTATTTCCAGTTTTTCCCCTTGAACCCAATTCCTCCTTATCACTTTCTCAATCATCGCACCTGATAATAATAAAACCCAAATCTATATGTAGAAAAAGGAAGCATACAGAAGCAAAAAAATCATTTTTTCTGAAAATACTTTGAGAAAATCATTGCTCAAGGCGGAGACCTAGCTAGCTTTGTTTCAAATTGGCTGATATGTTCGTTTGCGACCCGGAAATCCATCAATGAAAGAAACGAAAAGAATCAAATACAGAAAAACGAATGAGATTTGAGGAAGATTGAAATCAAACGACTTGCCCTTTTTTCCCGAAATTCCCTGCGCTTTTAAAGACAAATGGAAAGAAGAAGAAATATAAAACTTAAATATTTTCACAAGATATATTTAAACCACAGAGAATATTAGCAACGAATTGGTCTTTCTCAATGGTTGAGTCGTGGAGTAATCTTTGGGTCATCCAGGGTACGAAGCCCCCTTGAACGGATTTTACAAAAAAAGATTTTTTTAATAATTATTATTTTAAATCGTATAAGACAGCTCAGCGACACGTAAGCTTCCGTTAATGACATGTCATCACCTATAAACGTTTGACTAACAGAAAATAGGTCAATGTATGATTTAGCCTATTTTTATTAGTTCGTGTATGAAATTTAAAATAAATCGACGTTGATATATGTTTTAGCACAGGTCATCAGTATATTAGTTCGTGTATGAAATTTAAAATAAATCGACGTTGATATATGTTTTAGCACAGGTCATCAGTATATGTACTGATCGGGACCGCAGCTCTCTGTTGATGTATGAATCGGCCGATTTCCCTACAAGGTGAGTCTCTGCTCTTGACTGTAGTGTTTTTTTTTTTTGGTATTACTGCAATGTTTTGTGGTTGATACTGACAGTTCTATGCATATGAGATGTTTTGCTTTGTTCGTGCGTATCAACTTGTATAACAAGTCTCTGTATATGTATCATTAATTTATAGAACTTTGAACTCGTATGACAAGTTTCTTCAAGTTGACAAAACTTAGATTTTGTCTTCAGAAATAAGCATGTTCTTTAGATGGACGAAACATGAGTGTTTACTAATATACTATTACTACTATGTGTAGCGTAATGTGGACAAGTTTTGTATCTACTCAAGAGATAGTCTTTTAGTTCAAGCTATCATTTTTTGTCTAAGGGCATGTGACCACCATACTCTTTTTCTTGCAGAAATCCAACGCAGTGGATGAGAGTGAGGAAAATCTTAAGGTTATGTATGCTATTACGTTTCTGTTGTCTGAATGTTGAAGCTGTTTCCTTCCTGCAGGTACCTAAAGATGAGCTTGCTGCAGTATTACAAGTCACTGAACCTTCTAAAAACAAGGTACGTCTCTGATATAGAACACATCTCTTCTAATTAGACAACATTGTTGGTATAAAATGTGATTCCATATACTCATGTGCATTGTTTTCATGTTTGTATGAACATATGAAGGACACTTCCATTCGGATCTATAAGCTTAAGGACCTGATGTTAGTCTCTGTTCTATTTTTATGGTTGCTTCCATTGCCTGTGATAAGAGCTGATAGACTTTAGGTTTGCATTGATTGTGAACGGTTCCTTACGTATGGTTGCTTGATCGTTTAGTCTGATTAATGTTGTTGTTGTGTGCTAAGTATATTATCAATTTATGTTGTGTTCTCATCTCTATTAGCCTCTTATTCTTGCAGGTGCTATGCGCAGGTGTTAATGGAGATCAAAGTCCCGCAGGCCTGTACCGCCAAGGCTTGTGCAAGTCGAGGGTCGGGATTGGGCAGCACTAGTTCCGGAGGAGAAACTAGAAATTTAGGTGTTAGGTTTTTTTCACTAGATTTATGTCTGTAAATTAATTTTTATTTATAAAGCATACTATTTTTGTAATTCAACATTTATTTATAATAAATATGCTATCATATAACAGATCAAGATTCCTAAATAAATGTTATTATAATGTTCAATCTTATAATATCAAACTAAAAATGCTATCGTAGAGCGTAATAACATCATCCAAGTATCGTTCTCGTATATGTACATTACATAGCGTAAAAAAAGCTATCATAGAGGGGGTCCCTATGATGGCTTCCGATGACATAGCATATGAGAAAACGCTATGAAAGCCCTACTATAGCGTTTTTCGTGAGCTAAGAATGTACAAATTTCTTGTAGTGTATAATTTATCTTCACTTTCATCATGCAAGAAACAGCATACAACTGACAAAAAATTTCTTCACACCCTTCATAAAGCGGTTAAGTAGCCGCTTCAAATACTTCAAAAACACTATCATGATATGATTCTGAAATGTATGTCTCTTCTATAGGTTCCGGCATGTATGGTTGCGCTATGTCTTCTCCCATATATGCTTGCACTTTTGGAATATCCTGGTAATGATCATCATGAGCATTCGAAGTAGGAGTCTCCCTCATTCCCTTTTCAGTTGTTGCATGATTTGCCCCTGACTTTCACCAATATCATAAAAGATTTATTTATGACTCATCCAAACATAGTTATCCCCTTAAAGCAATACGAGAAAAGATATCTTGATACAACTTTTTCATTTCATTGTTTCATATTTTTGCATTGCGCACACAGACACAACAAAGTTTGATGCTCTTGATAAGATGCTTGAATACACGCAAATTGAATAAATACGTTAATGCTTCCTAAAAAATTGAAATGCAATTACTCTCTAGATCAATCTGTTGATCTTTCCACTCTCTTGAATTGAAAATAAAATGGCATTTTTTAATAATTTTTTTGTTCACATTTCAAGTTTTTTTTAACATCACTCTCTTCAAATGATTTAATAGAAAGAGTGGTGTTTATATAGTTTAGTCTAGCCACGACATAGCCACGTAAAAATCATAACTAGTTAAAATATCTCTACACATCAAATATATTCTCTGCACAAAAGAACAGTTTTCTAGCCATGTTTTCAAAATAGCCACTGTCTAACCATGTTATTACTGTGGCTAAAACTTTCGGTGACTCGATTAGACACAACACTGCCACTCCTATGTCGGCACTGAAATACAAAATCATAGCCACACGAAACCATAGCAAAGTTGTGGCTAGCTAACAACCACTTTATAACCATGGAAAATTCATGACTAAAATTGTAGCCACTTTTTTATTGTGACCATATAGTGGCTATTATAGCCACATTTTTTTTTGTGGCTAAGTCATGGTTAATATAATCACGATCTAGCCATGGTTTTCGGAAATTGTGGTTAAATCAGAAACATGGCTGAACCGTAGCTAAAACGTGGCGTTTTAGTTTAGCCATGGTTTTTCTGTGGCAGTATCAGGGGCAGACCCACACTATGGCTAATGGGATCACTTGACACCATAAAAATGATGTAATATTGTTTTGTATAGAAAACTGTTAAATCTTCGGTAACAGAGTTGGTAAAGTAGTGGCTGACCCCACCAAACCAGGGTTTGAAGCTCATCAGTGTCACCTTAATTTTTTTTGACCCCAGACATATTTAATCTTGGGTCCGCCCCTGTGTAGTATCGTGACTATGCGGCAAATTTTTACTAGCGTAGAGTCTAATTTTCACTAGTGTAATGTAAATGATAGACGCTTATAAAACTAGAGCAGAGAGGGCTTTGTGTTCAACATTTACTAACGGTTGGGAGCTATACAGAGTGACATCAGCAAGTATTGATGGAGAAAATTGCTTCCTCCGTTTCAGTTTAGTTGTTATTTTAAAATAAAGTTTTTGTTTCAAAATAGTGTTATTTTAGAGTCAATATAAAATTTATTAAAATTGTTTTCCAATGTATTTTTTATTAGTTTAAATATGGTTAGGTGTATAGATAATGATGTTTTATTTTGGAAATATGTAAAACTAAATGTTTTCTGAATCTGTGTGTATAAACCTAAAATGACAACTAAAATGAAAGGGAGGGAGTAATTTCTTTAGGTTTTCTCCAACATTTAGAGGGTTTGTAAGGGTTTGAGTCCTTGATGATGTCTGTTTTATGTATTCAAATTTGAGTTATTCTTGGGTTCAACCCTAGGTTGAACCTATAGGATCACCAGTCAATAAAATTTTGTTTTTTCATATACAATATCTTTTAAAAAGGAAACAAAATATTGTCAATTTATATTATGTTTTAAAAATAAATAAAAAATAATAGTAGTTGCAAAAAGAAATAGATAAAAAATATTTTAATACCGTCAGCAAAATACTAAACTCTAAACCCTTAGGTAAACCCTAAATCCTTGGATAAAACCTAAATATATCTTTGAATTTTTTTTTAAATATTTTTAACACAGTCACAAAACACTAAACCATAAACTCTTGGATAAATTCTAAACCTAGGTTTAGGATTTATCCAATGATTTATGGTTTACCTAAGGGTTTAGGTTTAAGGATTTGGGGTTTAATGTGTTTGTTGACGGTGGTTAAAGTATTTTTTTAAAATCTTCGTTTTGCGATTATTATTAATTTTTATTTATTTATTTTTATTTAAAAACATAATAAATAATAAGTTCACCCTACCAAGAATAAGTCTTCAAATTTTCGGATAAAAAATTCAAATTTATTTCTTAAATGCGTAAGAAAAGATTATAATGTTAGGAAATTCTTTAAATGAAAAAAAAATTAGGGAAATTGGTGTTTAGTATTTTAAGTGTGTTTGTTGGGAAAGATTAGGATGACAAAAGACAGCTAAGAATGACAAGGAGTGAGCATGTGTTAATTGCTACATGCTAATATGTAAAGGATCCGACTATATAGAAGCTTCGACCTTCCACGAAGTGTAATACTGTATTAATTAACTTGCGGGAAACGAGGGTGATTTAGTTAATGTAAATGATAGACGCTTATAAAACAAGAGCAGAGAGGGCTTTGTGTTCAACACTTCAAAACGGGTTGGGAGATAATCATCGTGAGATTAAGAAAAGTATTGATGGAGCAAATTGGGGGTTTGTACCGTTTGGTAGCAACGATAACGTGTTTTCTGTGCTTAAGGTTTAATGTTGGGATGTGTTCCTTGATCCAAACTTACGTGTCAACATCACTAACGTCTACTCCATCCATTCCATAATATAAGATGTTTTGCTTGAATGCACAACAATTAAGAAACTTACCTTTTTAGAATATAATATTATTAATAATATAAATTGAAAATAAGTTAACCAATCATAAACAATGCAGTAAAATATTATTGGTTAACCAACTTTCAATAAAGTTAAAGTACCTTAAAACTATCAAAACATCTTATATTTTGAAACATCCAAAAAATCTCCAAAACATCTTACATTATGGAACGGAGGGAGTAACGATGACTTGGTCCATCCCGCCAAGCTTAAGGGTAACTAGCTAAAATTAAATTTTCGTTTCATTTTTTTTAGTTTTCTTTAATTCTTGGTTTGTCCAATTGATTTACGCAGTAATCGAGATCTCTGAATCGGAATGGGATTCACGTGTAATCCAGTCTGAACTCCAGGTCATGGTTATGTTCACAGCTGACTGGTGCGGCACATGTCGCATCATGAGCCCTATATTGGACAAACTTGAATCGGACTACACGGATCGGTTCACATTCTAAACCCTGGATGTTGATAAGAACACAACCATCGCAGAACGTTACAGCATACAAGCGATGCCAACCACTATTGTCTTCAAAGGCGGATACGAAGTGGCTAGAGTAAATGGAGCTATTCCTGCAAAATTATATGAACTCGTGGACCAATACGTTTAATGATGTGCCTCGGTTACTATGTTATTGGGTCAAACCTTTGCTTATGTCTACGGCTACTATGTTATTGGGTAGTAAAACAAAATCTGTGGCTATAGATTTGTGCCTAGAAAAAAACCGTGACTAATCGTGATTGTTTAGCAACGATACTTTTTCATGGCTAATTTAACCACGTTTTGCCACAGAATAATCATGGATAGATAGCCACGCCATTTAACACCAACACACCGTGGCAAATGTAGCCACGACATAACCATAAATTAATATGACTAATTTAGCCAAATATTTTTCAATTCCTTATCGTTGCTGGTTTAACCACAGAGCTTTTAGTTTAACGTGGCCAAAACCTAGCAACAAATATAACCATGCTCGAGGCTCTACTTAACCACAGTTAAAAAAATAATTCACTGTATTTTGACTGATTTATTTGTTATCGATTAGATCGTTAAACCAAAAAACTATATAATGCAATAGAGATTTGAGAGAAAATGAAGGTTCATATTAAACATAAAGTAAGTTTACAAAAGTAGAAACATTAACAGTCTTTTACGACTGTAACAAAAAACTTAAAAAGTTTGATAGATAAAGTACCTAATCATGTATTCACTGACAAAATCTAAATATTAACTGTGGTTGTGCACCAGTAGGAGCTCCTTGTTGGGGACAAATTGTTTGGAGGAGCTGAGTAATTGTTGCTGTTGTGTTCATGAAATCAGTGGTTCGGCCAGAACCTCACCAAACTGTTCATACCAACTATGGAGGAAATACCAGCAACAGAGGTTTAGTCCAAGGAGTGAATCTCAACAACAACAAGAAGTAATTTTGGACTGCAACCAATTCTAAAAGACGGCAACTCATGAATGCATCACTGAAGCTTGGAATTATCAGAAATCACGGACCAAGGAGAGAGAATCAATTATTCTTACTCAACCGAGTTGAAGCTAGCAACATGTTGATTACAAACCGGAGGTGGTTAGTAAGAACTGAGGGGTTCTTCCTCCTAACTTAAGTAGGCTGCTCATGAAGAGTGAAGTAGCTGATGGTTTCATGAAAGGCCCTTGCAATCTAAGATTTCTCTGACGAAGGTGATGAAAAGCAATATACCTGATGAACTAGCTGATCATGGAGAGTGAAGCTGTTTCTGCATGTTTTTCTTTTGAATATGCATATATATAAATGTAACTGCAAAACAAAAGTTTTGAAGTCAGACCTTTTGTTCGGTCTAGTACACTATTCATATATGTACGCATGGTCATATCTTAAATAACAACTCACAGAACTTAATGAAACAATTTATTTTGATTAGATGTTTGTGTGATCAGTGACAACTCTCAGAACTATATCAATTGTTATGAGTTGACAAATTCAACCTGCAAAGTCAAATCCTTGACTCCTGCATCTTCTAACAAACGTGAGACTTGCAACTTAGTATCCGTCTTGTCTGAATCAGCTGATACAAAGAGATGCAGAGTAGCCACCACGTCTGAGTTAGTGAAGCTCCATACATGTAGTCTCTGGATATTGCAAACGCCATTCGTCTTGAGTATGTTCCGCATTGCTTCTCTCAGGTCGTGCTCGTGAGCCTTAGGGACTCTCTGCAGTAGATTCCCTGCAGGGTTTCTGAGTTACGGAATGACTCAAGCGATGATGAGGATGGAGATGAAGATTGAGCTTGCTGGGTCTGCAACTAACCATCCCTTGTATTTGATCAAGAGTGTCGATACCACAACTCCAACACTCCCCATGGTGTCTGCTAAAACATGAAGGAAGATCCCTTCCATGTTATGGTCTATGTGGTGACACTACAAGAAAACGTTGTTTTAGCGACCAACAATTACGACCAGAAAATGTTGGTCGTAATTTTGGGTCTAATTTACGACCAACTTACGACTCGAATACAATTAGTCGTAAGTTGGTCGTAAAGTTGCAACTAAAAAGGCTAGTCGTAAATGAATCGTAAATTTACATCTAATTTACGACTAGTATTTCCTTTCGTCGTAAATTGGTTGTAAATTTATGACTCAGTTACGACTAAAAGGCTAGTCGTAAAAGAGTCGTAAATTTACATCTAATTTACAACTAATGTTTCATTTAGTCGTAAATTGGCTGTAAATTTACGACTTATTTTACATCCAATCTTTTACATCTAATTAACGACTAATGTACGAGCAATGTAGTTGCACTTTGGTAGTTAAGATATGATTAAACGTAAATACGTTGTAACATTGTTACCTACCAAAATCAAAATTTCTCTATAAATATGATGTTCTCCCTCATTCTTAAGATGCACAAAAAAAACGAAAAGAGGAAAAAAAAACAAAAAGAGTAAAAAAATGTCTGGAAATATTAATGAGGTTCGGAGTTGGATGTATGCGCATAAAGATTCAAGGGGAAGAGTAACAGACGAACTTCTCAACGGAGCAGAGATATTCATGTACCAGGCCGGACAGACGCCTCTCACAAAGGAAACGGGTAAAATGTTCTGTCCCTGTCGTAAATGCAACAATACAAAGTTTGCTGCTAGTGAAACCGTTTGTAAACATATAGTAAGTATAGGATTTACTCCACATTACTATATTTGGTTTAACCACAGAGAGGGTGATAATAGGAATGAAGCTAGTAGTAGTAATTAGGTTGAAAATGTTCGTAACAGAGATGAACCACATTTGCCTTCTGAAAATGTCATTCAAGAAGATCATATGGTAGATCTTGATAGAATGCATGATATGGTTACCGATGCATTTCGTGAAACAACATCAGTAATAGAGGAGGTCGAAAATGTAGAGGGGCCTAACTTGGATGCAAAAAGATTTTCTGAAATGCTAGCAGCAGCTAATGAGCCAATTTATGAAGGTTGTAGAGAAGGTCTTTCTAAATTATCATTGGCAGCTAGGATGATGAATATCAAAACTGATCATAACTTACATGAAGTTTGTATGGATGCATGGACTGAGTTGTTTAAAGAGTATTTGCCTGAAGAGAATTTGTGTGCTGAATCTTATTATGAGATTCTCAAACTTGTTCATAGTCTTGGCTTACCTTCAGAGATGATTGATGTGTGTATAGACAACTGTATGATATACTGGGGAAAAGACGTAGAATTGTTAGAGTGTAAATTTTGCAAGAAGCCACGATATAAACCGCAAGGACGTGGGCGGAATAGGTGCCGTACCAGCGGATGTGGTACTTACCTATTAAGGATAGATTGAAGTGATTATATCAATCTGCGAAGACGGCAACATCGATGAGATGGCATGCAAAACATGATCAGAAGGAAGGAGAGATCAATCATCCCTCTGATGCAAAAGCGTGGAAACACTTGAATTCGGTGTACCCTGATTTTGCAAGCAACCCCCTCAACGTTTATCTTGGGCTCTGCACAGATGGCTTTAGTCCATTTGGAATGTCTGGAAGACAATACTCGCTTTGGCCAGTCTTCTTGACGCCATACAACCTTCCACCAGAGATGTGTATGGAAAAAGAATTGCTTTTCATGAGTATATTGATACCTGGACCAAAACATCCTAAGAGGTCCCTTGATGTTTTTCTACAACCTTTGATAGAAGAATTGAAGGAATTGTGGTCAACAGGCGTGCAGACATATGATTGTTCAACGAGAACAAACTTTACAATGCGAGCAGTTCTATTGTGGACTATTAGTGACTTTCCTGCATATGGGATGTTGTCGGGTTGGACGACGCATGGAAGGCTATCTTGTCCATATTGTATTGGAAGCATAGGCGCATTTCAGTTGAAGAATGGTAGGAAGACGTCCTGGTTTGATTGTCATCGGAGATTTCTTCCCATTAACCATCCGTACCGAAGGAACAAGAAATTGTCTCGGTCAAAAAGGGTTGTACGGGACACCGCTCCACCATATTTATCTGGAGAGGAAATCGAGAAGGATATTGATTACTATGGTGGACTAAGCACAGTCAGCAAAGGCGGTAATTGGCATACTCCTCCAAATATGCCTGATGGTTACGGGACTCATCATAATTGGCACAAGAAGAGTATATTTTGGGAACTTCCATATTGAAAAGATCTACTTCTGCGCCACAATCTTGACGTGATGCATATAGAGACGAACTTCTTTGACAACATCATCAATACATTGTTGAGCG
The DNA here is from genome assembly GCA_016432835.1 of Brassica nigra. Lineage (NCBI taxonomy): Eukaryota > Viridiplantae > Streptophyta > Magnoliopsida > Brassicales > Brassicaceae > Brassica > Brassica nigra. The sequence goes on along the minus strand of CM028245.1, from coordinate 17,469,015 downwards.
TCCCGGCAAGACAAAAGATAACAAGAACTCAAGGTTGGATTTGCCGGGATTAGGTTCTCGGATTGAGCTGCATATTAGAAACGATGGGAGAATTCCAGTTCCCATTTTCAGATTGTCAGCAGAAGAAAAAGCGGCGTTGTTCAAGTGGGTGGCATCAGATGTGAAGTTTTCTGATGGATATGTTTCAAATCTATCAAGATGTGTTGATCATCAGGGACAAAAGTTTTCAGGGATGAAGAGTCATGACTGTCATGTTTTTATGCAACGACTTCTACCATTTGCATTTGCGGAGTTGCTTCCAAAAAATGTTCACGAAGCACTTGCAGGTAACAAATAATTAAAGTTATTAATTCTTCTTGTTGGGAAAAAACTTATAATTGTAAATTATTTGTAGGCATCAGAGCTTTTTTCAGAGATCTTAGTGCACGCACCTTAACTGTAGATGTCATCAGACAACTTGATGAGAATATCCGGATCTTGATGTGCAATTTGGAGAAAATTTTTCCTCCGTCCTTTTTGACGTCATGGAACATCTGGTTATCCACCTTCCGTATGAGCCACTGCTTCATGGACCTGTTCATAATGGATGGATGTAACCTTACGAGCGAGCTATGAAATATTTGAAAGGGAAAGCAAAAAATCTGGCAAGGGTGGAAGGTTCAATAGTTGTTGGGAGTTTGAATGAGGAAACATCTCACTTTACGTCCTACTACTTTGGGTCACAAGTTCGGACACGGAAAAGGACTACGAGCAGATATGATGATGGTGGTGTTATGCCAACATATTTTGGTGAAGATGTTCGAGACATATTCTGTCAGATTGGACGTCTAGGTGGAAAACTGAAAGAAGTTTGGTGGTCGAGTTCAAAAGACGCTCATAGTGCCCACACATATATACTCCTTAACTGCGAGGAGATTGAATTATTTGAAAGGTAATTAAATTAATTATTTTGCTATTAAATTTACCACACACATATATATACGTACTTTAATGATCATTTTGTTTTAAAACAGCAATTTTGTTGCCCAAGTCGAAGAAGCTATTCCAGGAATATCAACCAATGATCTCAACAAAAGGAAAGACCAACACTTTGTGAAATGGTTAAAAACGCAGGTATACATATCACAATATATATAATTAACAAAGATATTCAGTGAAGTTATATATATATATATATATATAGTTGATGTTCCAGGTTGAGTATGATGATCAATTTTATCCTCAGTGGTTTCACGAATTGATACAAGGTCCGGTCGGTAAGGTCACCACAGCATCTATGTATTTCACATGAGGATACACATTTCACACTTACGAATATGGAAGTCGGTGAGCAACAATGAATTATGGAGTATGTGTAAAAGGTGAAACAGATTTCTATGGAATCTTACAAGAGATCATCGAAGTGGAGTTTCCGTAGTTAAAGCGAAATCGTTCTCTTCAAATGTGACTGGTTTGACCCCACCGTCAATAGAGGTGTTCGGTATAGCAAGTTTGGTATTGTTGATATAAATGCTACACGGAGGTACAACAAATTTGAACCATACATATTGGTGTTGGGGTCAAAATCGGTCAACGACGAAATCGTCACCCGAAAGTCCTCGAAAGAAAACCAAGTGACGATCAAAACCAAGCGGGTGCGTCACTCAATGAACTCACAAGAAGGCATGAGCGGACCGTGACCGGGGATCAACGAAGGCAAGCAGGCAGGCACCGGACCGCGGCGCAGGCGGCAGGCTCGCCCTGTCCCGTCTGGCGCCGGCGGCGGCCTGTCGTCTCCGTCTGGCGCCCCGGCAAGGGTCCTGGTTCCCATCTATGCAATCGTCGTGATCTCGGGCAGCGGCAGCATCTTGGTCCCTTAAAGCCATGTCGGATTGTGCGCAAACTACAATGATTCTTCCGCAAAGCCTTCTCGATTGTTAAAAGTTCATCTTTTAAGCGTCTACGATTCGAAGCCACATTACTCAAACCCTTGAAAGCGGTTATCTCGAAATCTACGGCTAAAGATCCTTCCAAACTCAAAGATTTCCCGCACGAGCGACTGGGAAAGATCGAACAACGGAAAACCTACGGACGGCAAGGCGGCCTGGCGCCCGGCACCCCGCCTGGCGCAAGCAGCACGCGCGTCAGCGGGCGGCCTGGCGCCAGCAGCACGCAGCGTCAGCGGGCGGCCTGGCGCCCGGCACCACCTGGCGCCGGCGGCTGACCTGGCGCCCGGCGCAGCGTCACCGGGCGGCCTGGCGCCAGCGGCACCCGACCTGGCGCCCGGCAGCAAGCCGGCGGTCGGCGGCCCTCGTCCTGGTCTCGGTCCCATCATGCTCGGTCAGATCCCATCTTAGCTTGTTTGGATCAATTTTCGTGAGTTTGGTGCGATCCGCGGTTATTCTAAACACCAAACATCTCGACTAAGCGAGGAATTGGGTTTCCCGAATACGAAACCTTCAATGACTATTATTTGAAAAAGCGTAAAAGCGTCTAAGCGGCCCGGCGTGGCCAAAGCGGCCACTACGATTTTCGAAAGGAAGGATAACTATGGCGGTTTATCCTTATCCTCACATAAGAAATAAATGTCAAGTTTCAGAAGATAAATGTCAAGTTTTGGAAGATAAATGTCAAGTTTCCGATAAACACGAAGATGGGCGAAAATGGAAAAAGCCGATTCAGCCAGCGAGAAGATAGCCGTCTTAAGAAGAGTATATAAGGAGCTTTGGACGAGGAGCAAATCATCACAAACTTCCAGAGCACTTAGCACTTAGGCGATATAGCATTCTTTCTGTTTTCACTAGCGAGCTGCGACTCAACTAGGATAGACTTAGGCGACCGGACTAGCGGACTTTTCGACAGCTCTTACAGCCGATTTCTTTGCTTGTTGTACGCTCAAGCGAGATTTCAGAAATAAGATCTCTTTCGCTCAACTTTTACGATTTTATTGTGCAACTTTAATCTCCGTTGATTGTATCGTGTGGCCCAGCAGATATCCGGGACCTTCAGGAAGATCGGGTTAACTCGGTTTTCCTCCACAAATCGTTTATCTGAAATTAGCGGTGTGAATTTCGGTTCCCATAGTTTGGCTAGAAGGAGGGTTACGGATCTATCTATCTACGCAACTGCACCGCTTCGATCATGTCTACCGGCGTCACCAAAGATCAGCCAGCTAGGCGGAACACCCATCGCCAACGCTGAGAAGACTCCAGCTGGAGATTCGTCGCGATCACTGCTGATGCAAACGGCTCAGGCAGATGAAGGAACTGTTTACCTCCGCTCGGCGCGGAACAACAGGACAAGCTGATAACCTGCTTCGCCAAAACAGGTCGACACCTTAACTGCGAGGAGCAAGTTGCAGCGGATCCACCAAGACGCGCAGCGGCGAAGACTTCGACGGATCTCGAAGCGAGAAAAAGATGCCCGAAAGAGCCCACTCGAAGCGGCTCGAAAGGACAGCAAGCGACCTCGCCAGAACCTTCCACTCCGGCGGAAACAAAGAGCGGCGTCGGCGCATCAATCTAGATATCAGCGACCAATCGGATCCTTCGATGAAGACGACATCCACCCAGGAGAACCGAAGCCAGTCCGCTCGGCGGCGGTATCGCCGATAGGCCCATGGCGAAGAGGAAGAACTCTACTGGATGGAGCAGGAAGAACTTCGCGGCAGATCAAACTTCGGATCTATTGCGACCAGCGCCGACAGGTTGAACGCCGGCAGCAATAGCGAGATCCATGATCTCCGCGAATCTCTCAAAAGACCGTGGTGAAGTGAAAGCGGTGAAATCTCAAATCCATCAGGCGACCAGTTCCACCCGAGATCGATAGACTTCGAGGAAGCGAAAACGCCATTCACCGCTTCGGATCCGGAAACGCATCTCAGACCGGAAGATCAAAATCCAAGTCTATGGCGGATGCAGCGGATCCTAAGTCGCACCTGCAGTCTTTCGGATCGCAATGGGTAGGTGCAAACTCGGCCTTGAGCGAGGCGCAGGTCATTGTCTCCTCTTCGTCGAGCACCTCAAAGGGGCTGCTCGAGTGGTTCTCGGCTCAAAGGAACTCCATCGGAAGGTTCCGCCAACTGGCCTCGGCGTTTCTCAAACAGTACTCCATGTTCATGGACAGAAGCGTCCGGCGTGGATCTATGGAGTCTAGCTCAGAAGGAAGGCGAGTCACTCCGCGACTTCATGCGAAGATTCAAACTGGTGATGGCCAGAGTAGCGGGCATCAGCGACAAAGTCGCAATCGGCATACGAGGAAAACTCTCGGTACAAGTCGAAGTTCGAAAGTGGATACTACTGGAAAAGCGCGGACAATCCAGGATACTCTCCACAAGGCAGCGGACTTCATCATCATGGAAGAAGAGATGAAGCTTCTATCGCGGAAAGCGGACGCGAAAACCGGCGTCCAAGAAGAAACCCTCGTAGCGACAATCGTCCATCACGAAGGGAAGGCGCCAAAGGCGAGCATAACTTCGCCATCAACTTCGGGCAAGGCAAAACCTCGGAAACACCTGGACCAGGACCCAGTACAAGGATAACTCCTACTGCGAGTTCCACGAGACCAGAGGTCACTCCACTGCGAACTGCAAGGTTCGGCGGCTCGCCGCAAAACTCCTCACCGGCGAACTATCAAAGGTCAAGAGTATAAAGGACTTGCTCTGGACTCCGACCGCCCAAAGACCAAAAACTGCCTCCGAGGACAAGCGCAACCGAAAATCAATCGGGGAAAAGCGCGGAAGAAGATAGGGCGACCGGGGAACAACAGATCGCCGAGGGTAAACATGATCATCGGAGGATCACAGTTCTACCAAGACTCTGTCTCGTCGATAAAAGCCTACGAAAAGCGAGACAAGTTCCAACTGGTTTCCGGACAGCGATGTTCCTAACCACCACGATCGCTTCGAGGAACAGGAGACCGTCGAATCGACAAACCTCACTGCGATCCTTTGGTAATCGACCTGGTCATCCAGGATCTCGAAGTCGACGCATTCTCATCGATACAGAAGCACGGTCAATGTCATCTTCCGTGACACCCTCTACAGGATGAAGATCCCACTTGGGAAGTCGTCCTGAGCCAAAACCTTTGGCGGGGTTTGGGCGTCACTACCATGACCCTCGGGAAAATTAAACTCCGGTCATGGCAAAGGAAGTTACAAAGATCGTCGAGTTTGCAGTAGTCGACAACCCGGCCATCTACAGCGCCATCATAGGAACCCTTGGATCAACTCCATGAAGGCAGTACCATCCACATATCACCTCGGTATCAAGTTTCCGACTCCGACCGGAACGCAGCCATATGGGGTAGTCAGAAACAATCGAGACTCTGTTACTGGCGAGTTCATACTGCGAAAGATCGGAGCAGCCCGGCCAACCCGAAGCGAGCAAAGGAATCACACAACATTCGAGGACTCGAGGAAAGATGATCAGAATCATCGAACAGGCAACAATTCAAGGCGGCGACAAAGCCTCTGAGTCCACCGCCGTAAAGCGGACAGCTCGACCCCGCACAAACCACCGATCCGACCAGCGATCGATCGGGCCGCGGGGAGTAAAACGTCTGCGGCAACTATCAGAACTACGAGATGGCTTGATCCTCGAAGAGAGCGTAGGCAGCTTCGTCGAAACCAGCGAGTTCAGCTATCCCCTCACCAAAGGGGACTGATGCGTATACTCATATACTCCCACAAAAGCGAAAAATCCGCACATGTACTCGAACTTCGAAATTTTTAATAAAATTCTTTCTATCTTTCATGCTCACTTAAGCGCATCAGCGCGGAAGAGCGAAAATCATATCTTCAAAAAGCGAGACATCGCGCTTCTTAAAAGATAACAAAACTTCGTATTATCCGCAAAAGACAGTCCACCAGCGACTTAAAATAACTCACGCCCGTCGATTGGCCCCGACGGCCACACGAAAATGTTTCACTCAATACAAACTCGTAGTCAGACCTACAAGGTCCTCTTACATCCGACAAGGATATCATAGCGCTATACAAGAAACCAAAATTTTGGTTTAGCGTCTCGGATAAACTCCGAAGATAGCTCGATTCTTTTAACACAAGTCATATAAGCCGGACTAGTGGCGGACTTTAAATGAAAAGAATCAGGAAGAAATCACTAACAGGCAAAGCGAAAGTCGATCAGTCATCGCACAGCCTCAAAGCTGAGAGTAAACCTAGGTCTTGCCTAAACCCAGTCTTGCTGGATCTTGACATCTCACAGACATAGTATCATTATTGAGATCCCAAAACATGTCTCTTATAAACACACCTTAGCGCTTCGCTAAAAGTAGCATCGGACCAGCGACAAAAGAGTTAGGATCTGAAGTGACTACTCGCATCCTTCCCTCTACACTGGCGAAAGTATAAATCAAAACAAAGGCGAAATCTCGCAAATTTTCATATTCATAAAAGCCGCAAAGGCGGCGGGATTCAAAGCCACCAGCGGCCAGTCCCAAAACATAAGAATGCAACCTCCAGCGGTCGCAGAATAAAATTACTAAAAGCGGCCACACGGCCAAAAATCACGATTCACAAAGGAAGTCAACATTGAGAAATCGGATGCGGAAATCCCAAATGAACTAGCAGGCTGGTCCACTTCCTCATTCAGCGTTCCCACCACCCTCGGCGTTCTCATCGGCTCCGGCCTCCACCTTATCCTCGGAAACCTCGATAGGTTCCCATAGTCTCGGACTCTTTCTTCTACGGAGGAACCAAGGACTCAGCATGGCGCTTTTCGGCCATGAAATCCTTCATTTCAGCAATCTCGAATCGAAGGAGAAATCCGGGTTCGAGACTTGTGAAGGTTCTGACCGAACCCGGCACTCGGAAATCACCAACAAACTCCTGAGCTTCTTTAAAACATTGAAACTCAGCAGCAAGCGATTCGCCCGTCTTGCCACCTCGCTGCGACCATCCTTCTTCCTCTCCTTTCCGCCCGAGCGAGCTCGGCGTGAAGCTCAGCTTGCCGCGTTCTCGCCTTTACCTCTTGTCGGAACGGAAAAGCTCTGCTCGCTTCATGGTCTTGAAGTTAGCAATCCTGGATTTCGGAAACTTCGAGTCAGCGCCTCGCTAAACACTCTTAGTCCCTGCATAAACCCAAGATCAGCAAGTATGCTTATATATAGATTCGAACACAAGGTTAAGAAGTTGAAGGGCCAAACCTCGTTGACACGTTGGGAGCCCTCGGCAAAACCCATTGTTTCTCCTCATCCTCCAGCGACTCATCAGTAGTAAACTCGGGAGGAAGGCCATCAAAGAAGTTGTTAGGTGGAAAACCGCTGGCTCGCCTTTTCCGTTGGAGTAAAACTAGGTTTTCTCCCAGCGGTGAAGGACTTTCGAGCCTTCCCCATCATCGATTTCCTTCCCTTACGAGACCTCTGTCTGCGCCTCGAGTAGGAGCTGCGGTGACAGGTTCGGCATCATCTGACGGGACAGGAGCTCGGGACCGATAAAGTCTAACGCATCGAATCCGTTCGAGGTGAAGGATTTCAAGCGGCCTTTGGCGAAGAAGATCTCTCTTGAAAAGGCGTCACCAGGCAAATCGCGGTAGGGTTGTTCCCTACAAAGCGAAAATTTTCACTAAAACTTCGCACTTCGAAAAGGTGAAATAGACAACAGGGTTTTCGTCATTATTACCTCGGTTAAAGTTCCATGCTCGCGGAAATAGATGGAGGCAGCTCTCCTCGACAGACTTCGCCATCTATTTGGACGAAGAAGCGCTCCTGCCACGATTTGGGATTGAAGTAGTCCCTGAATCCGCGGCCATATCCTTCTTAGGCAGCATGGAGTAGTAACCGTCACTCCCGTCGGCCGAGTGCCCCAAAGACCTTGAAATCATCGGGACCAAGATCAATCCGAGTTAAGTAGCTAGCGATCAGTCGCCAAGCCAACTCTCAAGGCAGAGCGCTGAGTTGGCTGATCGAAAGTTGAAGCGGTGAAGCGCCGCGAACAATGGCACCAGGGATCGGGAACCACATACGGCGATGCGTAAAAGCCGTAACATGTAAAGAAACCTTGCGGAGGATTCCTTGCACTCGTTACCAGCGGGAATCCGAATTTGACTCCTTCAGGAACCTGGTAAAATCTCGAAGAACCTTGAGATATTCACGAGCGAGCTTCGGCGCAAAGGAGCACCGGGCTGCCTCAGAGGCCTCCCGAACAGGGATCTCTGGCAGTGTTGGGGCGAACCTACAAGGACTTCGGTATCGCATTCTTCTTTTCCTCCTCGACCAACTCCTCTGCTTCACCGTCACATGGGCAGGAGAGTCATCGAGGATGAATGGGAAGAAGAGTTTCTCTTTGAGGATCTTGAAGACATTGTTCTTAAAGAGAAAGGATTCTTGAGAGAGAGTAAAATTCTTATGGTGAAGTAAAGAATGAGATTTCTTACTCCATCCATATAAAGGAGGTAAAATCACTATTTACCTCGACTTTTGGCAAACGATTACGTCTCAACACCTTCCCATATGGCTATACATAAGCTAGGATCCGACAGGCACTCGGTTCCTAGCTAGCTGGGGGCTAACTGTTGGGGTCAAAATCGGTCAATAGCGAAATCGTCACCGAAAATCCTCGAAAGAAAAGCCAGCGGCGATCAAAACCAAGAAACGGGTCGTCGCTCGATAAAACTCATGGGAAGGCTCGTCCGCTCCCGCCTGGCACCAGCGGCAAGGATCCTGGCGCCCATCCGTGCAATCATCCCATAATCTCGGAAATGGCGCATCTTGGTTCCTTAAAACCTATGTCGGATCGTCGAGATCTACGATGGTTCTTCCAAAAGCCTTCCGATTGATTAAAAATTCGTCTTTTAATACATCTAAAGCTCGAAGCCACATTGCTCGCATCCTTGCGGAAAATCTGAATCCAAGTCCATCTCAAATCCGATACTCGAGGAACCTTGTTGGATTAAAAGCGATTATCTCGAAATCTATGGCTAAAAACCTTCCCAAACTCAAAGATTTCCGCAAGCGGCTGATGGAGAAAGATCGAACAACGAAAAACCCCGGATGGAAAGATGGCCTGGCACGGCGTACGCGTCGCGAGCGGCCTGGCACGCAGCGGCACCCGGCCTGGCGCAGCGGCACGAGGGCGGGCCGACCTAATCGGCGGCAGCGGGGCCGATCCGCCTGGCGCCGGCAGCGGCGGCAGGACGGCCTGGCGCCGGCGGCGCAGCGGAGGGCGAGCGGCCTCTCGGCACCGGCCTGGCGCCCGGCGGCACAGCGGGCAGCGGCCTGGCAGCGGCACCTGCTGGCGGCGGCCTTTCCGTCCAGCGGGCGGCCTGGCGCCGGCGGCACCGACCTGGCGCCCGGCGCAGCGGGACAGCGGGCTGGCCTGGCGCCGGCGCAACCTGGCGCCGGCGCAGCCTGGCGCCCGGCGGCATCGGGGCGTGGGCCGGCCTGGCGCCGCGGCACCGTCAGCGGGCGGCCTGGCGCCGGCGGCACCGTCATCTGAATCGGCCTGGCGTCGGTCCGGCCCTCGTCGGTCGGTCTGCGTGTCGGTTCGATCCCATCTTAGCTTGTTCGGATCAATCTCGCGAGTTTGGTACGACCACGGTTATTCTGAAACACCACTATCTCGACTTTACGAGGAATTGAGGTTCCTTCGGAACACGAAACCTTCAAAGACCGTCATTTGAAAAACCGTAAAAGCGCTAACGGCCAGCGTGGTCAAAGCGGCCGCGTCACGATTTTCGAAAGGAAGGATAACTATGACGGTTTATCCTTATCCTCACATAAGAGATAAATGTCAAGTTTCCAGAAGATAAATGTCAAGTTTTCCGAAGATAAATGTCAAGTTTCCGATAAACACGAAGATGGGCGAAAATGGAAAAAGCCGATTCAGCCAGAAGATAGACCGTCTTAAGGGGAGTATATAAGGAGAGCTTTGAGCAAGAAGCAAACCAGATCAAAGACGTCCAGAGCACTTAGAGCAACTTAGGCATTATTTTCCGTTTTTACTAGCGAGCTACGACTCAATTAGGTTAGAACTTAGGTTGCTAGGCTAGCGAACTTGCCGACAGCTCTCGTAGCCAAGGCTCTTACCTGTTGTTCACGCTCAAACGCGGATTCGGAAATAAAATCTTTGCTCTATTCTATTTTCTTACGATTTTTATTTCGTTTTCATATTTTCTTTGTCGAACTGATTGTGTCGTGTGCAGCCCAGCAGATATCCAGGACCTTCAGGGAAGGCTTGGTTCACTTGGCTTTCCTCCAAATCAACTTAATTTGACGGTGTGAATTTCGGTTCCCACAATATATGCGGATTTAAGAATACGGTTAAGAAGTTCAAAGGACAAAACCTCATTGATCCGCTGGGAACCTCGGCAAAAACCCATTGCCTCTTCTCTTCCTCCAGCGACTTGTCAGTAACAAACTCCGGAGGAAGGCCGTCAAAGAAGTTGTTGGGAGGTGGAAAATCGCTGGCTCCGCCTTTTTCCGTTGGAACAAAACTAGGGTTTTCCCCCAACGGTGAAGGATCTTCCGAACCTTCCCCACCATCGATTTCTTTCCCTTTACGGGATCTCTGTTTACACCTCCGAGTAGGGACTTCGATAACCGGTTCGGCATCATATGTCGGGACAGAGTCTCGGGACCGGTAAAGCCTTACTGCGTCTCGAATCCGTTCGAGAGTGAAGGACTTCCAGAAAAACGGCCTCTGACGAAGGAGATCCCTCTTGACGAAAAGATCGCCATGCAAATGCGCAACAGCCCCGTTCTCTACAAAGCGAAACTTTTTCATTAAAAACTCGCACTTCCGAAATAACAAAATAAGACAACGAGTTTTCATCGTATTACCTCGGTTGAAGTTCCATGCATGCGGAAATAGATGGAGGCAGCTCTCCTCGACAGAATCACCATCTATTCGGACAAAGAAGAAACGTTCCTGCCACGACTTAGGGTTCGAAGTAGTCCCCTGAATTATGGCCATATCCTTCTTGGGCAGCATGGAGTAGTAACCGTCGCTCCCGTCGGCCGAGTGCTCCAAAGGCCTTCGAAATCACCAGGACTGAGATCGATCCCGAGCTCATAACTTGAGATCAATGCGCCAAGCCAACTCTAAGGCAGGACGCTGAGCTGGCTGATCGAGAGTTCAAGTGATGAAGCGCCACGAACAATGGTGCGGGGATCGGGAACCACATGCGCAATACGTAAGGAAAGCCTCGTAACATCTAAAGAAACCTTCCGGAGGATTCCCGCACTTCGTAACCGGCGGAAATCGAATTTGACTCCATCAGGAATCTGGTAAAAATCTCGAAGAGTCTGAGATATTTACGAAACCAGGCTCGGCGTAAAGGGAGCACCAGGCTGCCTCAAAGGTCTCTTGAACAGGGATATCTGGCAGTGATGGGGCGAACCCACAAGGGCTCGGTATCACGCATTCTTCGTTTCCTCCTTGACTAACTCCTCTTGCTTCACCGTCACATGGGCAGGAGAGTCACCGAGGATGAATGGGAAGAAGAATTTCTCTTTGAGGATCTTGAAGACATTATTCTTAAAGAGAGGGAAAGGATTCTTGAGAGAAGAATTTTTATGGTGAAGTAAGAATGAATGAGATTTCTTACTCCCCTTATAAAGGAGGTAAAATCACTATTTACCCGACTTTCGACAACGATTACGTCTCTACACCTTCCCATACGGCTATACCGCAAGCCAGGACCGAAGGCACTACGGTTCCTAGCTAGCTAGGGGCTAACTGTTAGGTCAAAATCGGTCAACAGCGAAATCGTCACCCGAAAGTCCTCGAAAAAAACCAAGTGACGATCAAAACCAAGAAATCGGGTCGTCACTCGGTGAACTCACAAGAAGGCATGAACGGACCGTGAGCCCCGGGGATCAACGAAGGCAAGCAACAGCAGGCACCGGCGCAGGACCGCACGCAGGCAGGCTCGCCCTGTCCCGTCTGGCACCGGCGGCAGGCCTGTCGTCTCCCGTCTGGCGCCGGCGGCAAGGGTCCTGGTTCCCATCTATGCAATCGTCTCGTGATCTCGGCAACGGCAGCATCTTGGTCCCTTAAACCCATGTCGGATTGTCTGCAAACTACAATGATTCTTCCGCAAAGCCTTCTCGATTGTTTAAAAGTTCATCTTTTAAAACGTCTAAAGTTCGAAGCCACATTACTCAAACCCTTGAAAACGGTTATCTCGAAATCTACGGCTAAAGATCCTTCCAAACTCAAAGATTTCCCGCACGAGCGACTAGCGGAAAGATCGAACAACGGAAAAACCCACGGACGGCAAGACGGCCTAGCACCGGCGGCACGCGTCACGCGGGCCGGCCTGGCGCCGGCGGCAGCGTCCGCAGCGGGCGGCCTGGCGCGGCACCCGTCCTGGCGCCGGCACCACCTGGCGCCCGGCAGCAGCGTCACGGCCGCCTGGCGCCGGCGGCACCGCCTGGCGCCGGCGCGCAGCGTTCATGCCGGCCGGCGCAAGCCCTGGCGCCGGTCGGCGGCCTCGTCCTGGTCTCGGTCCCATCATGCTCGGTCTGATCCCATCTTAGCTTGTTTGGATCAATTTTCGTGAGTTTGGTACGATCAGCGGTTATTCTAAACACCAAACATCTCGACTAAGCGAGGAATTGGGTTTCCTTCGAAATACGAAACCTTCAATGACTATTCTTTCAAAACCGTAAAAGCGTCTAAAAGGCCCGACGTGGCCAAAACGGCCCACTTACGATTTTCCGAAAAGGAAGGATAACTATGACGGTTTATCATTATCCTCACATAAGAGATAAATGTCAAGTTTCCAGAAGATAAATGTCAAGTTTTCCGAAGATAAATGTCAAGTTTCCCGATAAACACGAAGATGGACGAAAATGGAAAAGGCCCGATTCAGCCGCGAGAAGATAGACCGTCTTAAGAAGAGTATATAAGGAGAGCTTTGGGCGAGGAGCAAATCATCACAAACTTCCAGAGCACTTAGCACTTAGGGCGATTTAGCATTCTTTTCTGTTTTCACTAGCGAGCTGCGACTCAACTAGGATAGACTTAGGCGACCGGACTAGCGGACTTTTCGACAGATCTTACAGCCGATTTCTTTGCTTGTTGTACACGCTCAAACGAGATTTCAGAAATAAGATCTCTTTCGCTCAACTTTTAAGATTTTTATTGTGCAACTTTAATCTCCGTTGATTGTATCGTGTATGGTCCAGCAGATATCCAGGACCTTCAAGGAAGATAGGGTTAACTCGGTTTTCCTCCACAAATCGTTTATCGGAAATTGACGGTGTGAATTTCGGTTCCCACAATTGGCTTCTCAAGCAGACCAAGTTTGTTTTGTTCCATACCCGAGGATCAGACAATCTGGAATATCTTGGTTAGCCACTATAAAAGTTACACCTCGGGGCCGAGTATTGAGTACTGATGAACAACCGCCTTTACAAGAAGATGCCGTGAATGAAGTAGAAGTACCCGAACAAGCTGTAGATGCTATCTTACTTATTGATCCGCATAATCCGGGATATGAAGAACTTCCAGATGATGCAACGGACGAAGCCAACGAAGATGAATTTGAAGAAAATGATGAAGTGGATGATGTTTCTGATGATGATGAGTGATCAAGTTTCATTGTGTTTTACTATTATCAAGTTTCTTTGTATTACATTTCAAATAATATATATAACTTATCATCATGTTTGCTCAATTATATATGAATTTTGTTCTAAAAAAAATTGTATTTTGGGGTATGAATGTGTTTAAAATTCAGAGGTTTGGGGTTTGGGGTTTTGGGTTTTGAGTTTAGGGGACAATGAAGCTCATTGGTCGTAATTAAATTACGAAAGTGTATAAAACTTATGAGGTTTGGGGTTTGGGATTTAGGGTTTGGGGTTTACGATTTAGGGTTTAGGGTTTAGGGGACAATGAAGCTCATTGGTTGTAAATGTATAACCAATGTACGACCAATCACATGCATGGTCGTACATTGGTGGTATATTTACGACCAATGTACGACCAGGCATGTGATTGGTCGTACATTGGTTGAACATTTACAACCAATGTACGACCAATGACATGCTTGGTCGTACGTTGGTCGTAAATGTACCACCAATGTACGACTAATTTCTCTATAATGGTCCTAATCGGTCGTAATATTTTACTAAATTTCCAATATATACCCACTAATTATTTTCTCAAATCATAGAAAAATGTTTAGAAATCTTTACAAAAGAAAGAAAATAAAGATCTGGAATCATAAGTGGAAAAAGACACGTACTTAGATTTCGTCTTTTCTATTTTCACTTGTGATTCCAGTATCTTTCTTCTCTTTTTTCGTAAAATTTAAAATGGACCGTAATTAAACAAATTGTTCATAGAGGTTTATCATAACTTTTGATAAACCTCTTCTAATTTTTCGAATTACAATTTTAGTCACAAATTGGTCGTAAATTAACAACCCATTTACGACCAATTTGTTTTTAGTCTCTCATTGGTCGTAAATTAACAACCCATTTACGACCAATGTTTTTTTAGTCTCTCATTGGTCGCCAATGTACGACCAATAGTCCCTAATTGGTCGTACATTTACGACCAATGAGAGACCATCACAAAATCCTATATAAACCAAGCAATTCGTAGCCATTTGGTTGCTCACTCCCATCTCTCTCCCCTCTCCCTTACAACCATTTGCCTTTTCTCTCAAGGTAATTTTTTTTTAGTTCTAGGTGGTTAGTTAGGTGATTAGATTAGGTTTGGAATTAGTTTAGGTGATTAGATTACGTTTGGAATTAGTTTAGGATGGAATTAGTTTAGGTGATTAGATTATTTATAATAATTATTTGAATTTTTTATAACCATCCTTGTTTTTTTAAAAAAAATTTCATATTGACGCTATTGTTATGGCTGGCGGTAAAAGAGACTTAGAAACCGTGGCAGAGGGACCTCTTACGGGAGTACCTTTCTCGGTCAGACGGATCCATCAGCTTCTACCTCCCGCACCCCATACAATGTCCCCGAAAGCCAAATTCCTAAGGTTCCGTATGTGCGTCCGCAAGCTGTCAATCCTGTAGCTCCATACATTCCGCAGTATGATGCTGCATACTTTACTTATGAGGAGCCTCAGCGTGATCAGCAGCCGCATGATCAGCAGCCGCATGATCAGCAGCCTCATGATCAGTATCATCCACAGCCTGCTTCATAGCCTGCTTCACAGCCTGCTTCACAGCCTGCTTCACAGTCTGCTTCACAGTCTGCTTCACAGCCTGCTCCACAGCCTCCTCCATACCAGCCTCCACACCAGGTCCCACAGCCTGCTGCATACCAGCCTCCACACCAGGCTCCTGCAGCTCCAGGTCTTCATCCAGATTTGTTGGTGCCACCGAATGCACCGTATGCAAGATATTCCGTGGAAGACATTCTCCGGATGCTGGGACGAGAAGGTTTACCAATCCTTGATCCAGATCTACGATCCGGCACAACTTGGTAATTAATTTTAAATTAATTAAATAAAATTTTAAATTTATATATAACAATTAATTCTATATATATATATATATTCTTTCAAATTTTGTAGGTTTAAAGCGAACAATGCGGTGGGCCAGGCGTTGGGAATGTCATCAGATCAAACTTCCGAATCGCATCCGAACTAGACTCTTACACGGACCACGTTAGCATTACTTGGTTCAAGTGCTTGCGGTTAGTTATAAATTTAATTTTTTATTTAAATAAAAATAATTTGGTTAATTAATATTTTTCATGACTTTTGTAGCAAAATGGAATTGGTCTATTGGGGTCAATGAGACGGTGAAGGCAGCGTTCAACAAAAAGGCGATGGCTCGCCTTAAGAACATTGTTGGCGACTGGAAGGAAAAGTGGAAGTATTTGGGGATGACGAAAAGAAACCTACCTCAGCGATGAAGTTTGGAGTGGTTTGAAGGCCTATTGGATTTTGCCTGACTCAGTCCAAAGGTCTCTCACTTGCTCTGCGGCCCGGATGACCCGAGATGCTGATGGTAACCTGCCAATACCTCATACTTCCGGACAGACTCCACACGCCAAAAGGGCACTGCAAATTGTAAGTTTTAGACATTTCTTAATTTTATTACATATATAATAATTAAGTTTTTATTAAATACTATAGTTTAATTCATTTGAATTTTATGTTTTAATATAGGCTGCGAAGAAGGAGCACCACCGACTCTGGCCGGCTTTACAAGTTGACCCACCAGCATGCCGATGGCACTTTCTCTCATCCTCGAGCAGAGAAGCTCTGCAACGATGTAGGCCTTCGGATTCAAGAGGTCTAGACTCAGCTGACGAAGAAAATCCGGACGGTGCACGGTCCAGCTTTCGCCATCGAACAAGACAGAATTTTTGAGCAGGTAAAATATTGATCTTTTAAATTTTGTTTACATATATTTTTACATATGTACTAATTAATATGTATTTATAAATTGAAGGTTGCTCCGAAGAAAAGGGGATGTATACCAGGAATCGGGAGTGTGAACGATGTCCCCAGAGCGAGAGTTGAATACACTGCTAGAAGGGAAGAAGAGTCCTCGATCCGGAGGGATTTGGAAACTGCGAACCGAGTCATAGCTGATCACAACGACAAATTTAAGGCTATGGCAAGCATTTTCGATATGATGCTAGGCTCAAGCCCCAACGTCAACCTGTCGGTTACGTCAGCGTGGCAGACCATACGTTCGAGCTTTGCCGTCTCCGACCCTACTCCGGAAGAGCAGGCGGATTTGCATCGGCGTGCGGAAGAGAGGAGTTCTGAATTTTCGATAAAATAAACCTAAATTCTTAGTTTTTTCGGTTTTAATTATTTTGTATTTTGAATATTTTAATTTTATGAATGTCATATATTATGTTATTATGGAATTTTATCAAATTCATAAAAAATTTATCAAATTTTAAAATATTAATTTTTTATTTTATTTTATTTAAATAATAAATTTCGTAAATAAATTCAGTAAATTGTCTTAAATTAACGACTAATGTACATCTCTATTAGATGCACAATAGTCGTTAATTTACGACTAATTTACCTCTACAGTGGATGTAATTTAGTCGTAAATTTATGACTATATTACATCTAATTTACGACTATAGACTAACTACTAGTTTACGACTACAAATTGTACATCTAATTTACGACCAACTGTGGTAATCGTAAATGTACAACTACATTACGACCAATACTGTTAGTCGTACATTTACGACCAATTTACGACCAAGTTAGTGATTACGACCAGCGTATAACGACCAATCACAATTGGTAGTAACCTGGTCGTAAATACCTATTTACGACCAAGTTACTACCAATTGTGTAGTTGTTAAAGCCCTGTTTTCTTGTAGTGTGATGCTTCTTGTTTTCACTTTTTACCGGTTTATGATCCGAATGATGATGATGGTCATGATCTTGCCCATGGCTGTGTTTGTCTTCATGATGCTCCTCATGAGTATGGTTATGAGAATGATCCTCATGATGCTCCTCATGTGTATGATGACTATGGGAATGATGATGATGGTCATGGTTGTGGTTGCATTCATGATGCTCCTCATTTTTATGGATATGAGAATGATGCTCGTGATGGGCATGCTCGTGATGCTCCTCATGTTTATTATGGCTATGGGACTGGTGCAAGTGAGAATGTGCACAGGCCAGATCCACCATGAGCATGATGATATTTCTCGTGGAAAAAGATCAACCCAACAACATTCACAAGAAGCCCACCAACTGAAACAACCAAAAGACTGTTGGTAGAAATCTCCTGAGGATCCAATATCCTCTCAATCAACTCAAGCACAATGAGAGCTCCAACAAGAACAAGAAACACTGCGTTGACATAACCAGAAAGCACTTCAAATCTTCCAGGAACATATTTGAATTGATGGTTTGCAGGAAGACAAGAGATATAAGACGAATACGACCATAGTTGAACTAAATTTTTGATGCGTCTGTGCAGTTTTTTGCATCTCAAAAAAGTCCAAAATCTCCAAAGTTCCTAAAATATACCTAAACATGTAAATGACCTAAAACAGATTCAAATTACATAACAAATACTCAAAACATGGCCTAAAACAAGTAAATACTGAGACCCATCAATAATTCTCTTCTCGAGAAGATAATAATCGAACTAGTTTTAGATTTGGTTTCCTACTTATCTCAGTCAACATTCTTCTTTCTCCAGGATTTTTATGCTATTTGACATGTGAATAAAATCTATTTTCATGAACTCAACCATGATTACATTGTTGTTGTTCTAAGGAGTTTGTGCCCTAGTTCTTTTTCTAATCTTTTACATACAAAGACTTTAAAATACACATATATGATCTCTATGATTGAAGAACCAGAACATAGCCAAGCTTCTCAACAGAACTAAGGGAATTATATATCATCTTGTAAGAAGAAGATTCTTAGACTTCAAGATTTCCTACTTATCTAGAGCACAAAACGCAATTGCATATTCTTTATCTAAAACTATCAGTTTTTCATAGAATCTTATTTATATTGGTTATTCTATACATATCTTACTTTTCAAACCATGTCTTGTTTGGTAATAAAATGGCCATAGAAAAAGGTTTGGTTCAGCCCTTGATGATGCCAACAAGTAAATGTATGTTTATTGGTTTTATGTATTCTAATTTTTCTGAAAAAAAAGTCAAATATATAGTTTTAATTGCGTAAGATAAGAAAATGTGGGGAAATTCTTTAAATGAAAAAGATGTTAGGAAACTTGTGTTTAGTATTATTTTAAGTGTTAGTTGGAAAAGATAAAGGCAACCGACAGCTACGAATGACAAGGACTGAGAATGTAGTGATTTCTACATGTTAATATATAAGGGATTTGACTATATGGAAGCTTCGATCTTCGCCAAGAAATGATAATATAAAATGTCTTGCAGGAAACGTGGGTGGGTGATTGATTAATGTAATTTATGGACGCTTATAAACGAAGAGCAAGGAGGGCATCGTGTTCAACACTTACAAACGGGTTGGGAGATAATACGTAGTGATATCAGAAAGTATCGATGGCGCAAATTGGGGTTTTATACCGTTTGGTAGCAACGATAACATGTTTCGTGTGTTTAGGATTTAATGTTGGGGTGTGTTCAGAGTCAGACGCCTTGATCAAGACTTACGTGTCATCATCTCAACTGTCTAATGATGACTTGGTGCACTCCGCCAAGCTTAAGGGTAGTAACTTAATCAAAATTGAAATTTTCCTTTTCTTTCGCTTTATTGTTGCATTTGATTTATAGCGCTTCAACTCTTTGTTTCCATTGGTGTATGTAGTACACAAGATCTCTGGATCGGAATGGGATTCACTAGTAATCCAGTCCGAACTCCCGGTCATGGTTTTGTTCACAGCCGATTGGTGCGGCCCATGTCGCGTCATGAGCCCTCTATTGGAGAATCTCTATTCGGTCTTCACGGACCACATCAAATTCTACACCCTGGACGTTGATCAGGAGGGAGAAATCGCAGAACGTTACCGCATACGCTCGATGCCAACCACTATTATCTTCAAAGGCGGAAACGAGGTGGCTAGAGTAATTGGAGTTGATCTTGAGAAAGTATCTGAACTCGTGAAGCAATACGTTTAATGATGTCCCTTGCATCATCTTCGGCTCGCCTCGAGTCGTTTTATTTAAAATTTGCTGCTTTCCTTTGGCCAAAACCTCTGTTCATTTGTCCAGCTACTATGATATCGAATTGTTGCTTGTGTCCTTTAATTACTGTTTCAAAATTAAAGAAGAATAAAATCTAATATTCAATATTATATTGGGCTCTGTGTATATGCATTCCTTATAATTTGTCTATAATTATTAAAAATAATTAATAACAAAAGTGAAATTTAAATCATTCGTAAGAGCTAAAAACTGATATTAAATAAAAATTCATATAGATACAAATATTTTATTTTTTCTCCTACTACTCAAAAATATTAGTTTATAGAATATTAATTAATCATACAATTATATTAATTAGTCTTAAATAATATATTAGTTAGAAATGGTTCTGGCCAACTTATAACATGTAGGTGATAACTATATTATTGTAATGTAGAGAACCTAATTTTCAAATTCGAATTTCTTTAGGTTTTCTACATCATTTAATTAGAGTGTTGGTTTGTCAAAAAAAAAATTAGAGTGTTGGTTAGGATTTGGTTAATCCTACATCATTTAATTAGACTGTTGGTTAGGATTTGGTTAAGCCCAATTGGTGATGCGACAAAGTAACACTTTACAAGAAAAACATGTATGTATGTAATGTATTTTAATTTTTCAGATAAAATTATAAATACTGTTGTAAATAAATGATTACTTTATTCATAACATAAAGAGCCCTTATATAGAGAGTTACATAGACCGTTATAGAGAAAAGGAAAATATACAAATCCTAAAGTAATAAGAAAAAGGAAACTGTCTAAGTAAAAAGGAAATATGCCTATTTGGTTATGACATTCACAAACCGGTTTATAACACTTCCCTTGAATGTTATAAGCATAAGAGCTTGTAATACGCTTGGATGTTGCCTCATTAAAACCTTACCAGTAAAACCCAAAGGAATAAAACCACGGTGAAGGAAAAAGAGTACAACACGTATTAATCCCCCTGATTTGTACCTCACTGAAGGTCTTTCAGTCGACGCATCCCAATCTGGTGTGTAAACTTCTTGAATGTGCAAGTCGGAAGTGACTTGGTAAATAGGTCGGCTGAATTTTCACTTGACCGAACTTGTAGTACTTGGACCTCGCCATTGTCCAATCTTTCCATAAGTGGCTCCGGATTGGCTTGATAACTCTTTCAAGGATTCACCTGATCGTCTAGCTTCTGGTGCAGCTAAGAACTCCTGGAATATTTCCTGATTGGTTAACATGATCTCCTGGTCTCCATAAATAGCTCTGGGTCGAGCCAAACTCAATTGGTTGAAGACTTTCCATAGATGACTTCACTTTGGCCGATTCTGGAAAATTAATCATAACTCCTGATTTCTCTAGCCAATTCTTCTGATTTTGGGCTTTCTCAAAAACTGATAGATCCCTCTTAAAGCCCATGAGTAGTTCTGGTGAAGGCCGCTTCATGGCTGGGCTTGAAACTTCTTCTAAGACCTGGTACTAGCAGAGGGACGGGCTGGAAAAACCCCTGAATTGTAAAATTCATAACTTCTTGCTCCGTGAATATTTTGTTGTGTTTCCAAGCCTCAGTGATGCATGGTTGAGTTGGCTTTCCATGAAAATTGGTTTCATGCCAAAAATCTTTTCTTTTGTTGAGATACACTCCTGGGACTGAACCTCGGTCGCTGGTACCTCTTAGATAGCCGGTTGGGAAGGTTTAGTGAGACTCTGGTTGAACCATGGATTTCGTGACTACAACAAGTACCACCGTGTGTAAACACATAGCCCGTCTGAGATCGAGCATTATGTGGATCTGAAAGATAACCTGCATCAGCAAAACCAATTAACCCCTCGTTGGGCTGGTCAGTATAAAATAAACATATGTTGTCGAATTTCTTTATAAAATACATGGACTGATTGGATCATTCTCATAGCCCTCTTTCACTAAGTATTTACTTAGCCTATTATACTATATGCAGCTGCTTTGTTTCAGTCCATAACTAGATTTGTTCAGCTTTATACAATGATGTTTTTCTTATCTTTGAGCTCAATATCGTTTGGTACTTTCATGTATATCTCATTACCCAGTGGAGCATATAAGTATGCAGTTACTACATCCATTAGATGCAAATCTAATTTCTCTCTTATAGCCAGACTTATCAAAATCAAAATGTAGTAGCATCCACCACCTCATAATCCATTCCTGGTCTCTGTGAGAATCCTTGTGCAACAAGCCGCTCTTGAATGCTGTAAGTAAAAACATAGACAACTTAGACCACGTGATTATGTCTTATATCTCACAATTTCTCCTTTTCATTTCTCTTCTTCACAAAGACTCATCTATATCCACTGGTTTATATCATATGGCGTCAATATTGTTAGACCAAAACACCTTTTCTCTTTATAATATATAACCCACGTTTTTCATTAGTCCAATTTGATCTACGAGTGCGCACTCTTATATTGACGTGGGTTCATGATCCTCGTTTATATCCATAAGTTCAAGTGCTACCGTGTATGTAAATAAATCATCTTATGTCGACATTCTTTATGTGGTTCCATTGTATTCCAGACATGATATAATCTATTGAGATTTCATTATTATCAGGACCTTTATTACCTTGCAGCTTGGCGTCCCAAGCTACATTGTTTAGTACCTTAGATGTTCAGCCGGCCGGCCTTATCTCCATGTCTGGGATGATTTCCTTTAACCTCGGATTTGTCTATCATTCTTTGCACCCTTCTTTTGTTTCCGATGATTCTTATATTTGGAACCTATTGGTCTACCACGTTTCATACGTTTTCTAGACTCTGTAGCAACTTGACTGTGTCTCTCTTGGACATCAAATTCGAATTTGGTGCATTTCAAGCTAGTATATATGACTTAGTCACTCTTTTCTTTTCTTTCCGGGTCAGCAAATGAGTCTGGCAATTGATTAGCTAGCTTTTTGTAAATGTATTATCTTTTGGACGTCTAATTCTCATTCTTAGTCTGAGGATCTTGCCAAGACAATGATGGTCGATGCCATTCTATTTCTCTTACCAGCTTGTTATTTTTCTCCCCCTAATGCTGGATTGTCGGATTCATTAAATTTGCAATCCGTGTACCTGGCCTTTAAATAGATCACCCATGTTCGGCTCTACGTATTCAATAATCGTGGGAGAACCATATCCAACATATATCCCCATCCTCCTTTGAGGTCCCATCTTAGTTCTCTGTGGTGGAGCAATTGGTACATTAACGGCACATCAAAATGTCTTATGATGGTATATATCTGGCTCATGACCCGTTAATAATCGAGATGGGGAATATCTATGCTCACTAAATGGCCTGATGCGTCTTAACTTAGATGCATGTAAAGCCCCAAGCTGTGACTGGGAGTTTTGACCTCATAAGTAATGGTTTAGCATTCAGTTGTATGAGTTTAATAAAAGATTCGGCCAAGCCGTTTTATGTATGGACATGCGCCAATGTTCCACACTTGCCCCCATGGATATACGATAATTATTAAACGCTTGGGACATGGATTCACGAGTTTATTATTTATTTAGTCACTTTGACTGGTGATGACCTATCTATGAGTTTTCCTTGTGTACATGCTACACACGTGAGATTATTTGGGATAACTCTTTCTTTCATTCAATGTGTGCCCTTTTGTATTACTTATCAATTTTCGTATCATGTTTGAACCGGGATGGCCAAGCCGGTTATGCCATTTAGTGAAATCGTGGGTAAATACTCTGTTTAACCGTGGCATTTGGCCTCTATCATACTGATCTTTGCATAGTATAGACCAGTAGAGAATGCATAGTATAGACCAGTAGAGAATGCAGGTATAGTCTCGATCACTTTCTTATGGCCTTGCGCAAATTTTATATATATCTGAAGGAACTTTTTATTTCCTTCGCCCATTGTTTCTATATAGAAACCATTCATTCTTATATCTTTAAAATTCAATGGGCCTTTCTTGGGTGAATATAATGCATCAGATATCTCTAGATGCGTGCCCTTTAAGCAACAATATACTTAGCCAGGCCGTATCCCTCAACTAGGCTTCTATAACCGTAATTTGTACTCATATTGGCGTTTTTCAAAAATATTCATCTTATTAAGTATAAATCAGACAAGACAATAAAATAAACTCAAAGAAATCATAAAGATAAAGAAAACACAAAGGCAAAGCAAACACAAAATTTGATGTTGAAATCAGCCTTATTCTTTTAGGCAATCTGAGGTTTCATATTCCATAAGATCATTTTGATCAAAATCTCCTTCGCCATCTTGATGGACCAAATGAGCTTCTGGATTCGTCCCTTTCTGACTCTCTTGATAGAGGTCACAAAGATGTCTGGGAGTCCTACATGTCTTAGCCCAATGGTTATCCATTCCACACCTATGGCACACTGATTTGGTCGAGTATAGTGGTTTAGAAATACCACGGCTTCTGCCTCGACCACGGCCTAAATCAGGTTGATACCTACGGCCTCTACCATAGCTATTACCGCGGCCATATGAACTGTATTGGCCACGGCCACGTCCTCTCCATCCACCACGGCCACTGCCATGTGGTTTATCATGATGGACGTGGTTACTTTCTTTGGATTCTTTCTTATCCTCTGCGGCCATATTTGCTTCAGGTGATGGTGTGGAACCAGGAGGTCTCAATTCATTGTTTCTCATTAGCAATTCATTGTTTTGCTCAGCTAGCAATAGACATGAGATCAGATCTGCATAAGTCTTGAAGCCTTTTTTACGGTATTGTTGTTGTAACAACACATTACTTGTGTGGAAGGTGGGAAATGTCTTTTCAAGCATATCCTCATCCGTGATCTCCTCACCACACAGCTTCAATTTAGAAACTATTTTAAACATGGCTGAGTTATACTCATCCACAGACTTGAAGTCCTGGATTCTGAGATTCCTCCAATCATATCAAGCCTTTGGTAAGATCACCGTTCTTTGGTGATCATATCTCGATTTCAACTCTGTCCAAAGGTCTAGAGGATTTTTAATAGTTAGATATTGATCTTTGAGACTCTCAACCAAATGATGGCGAATAATTAAGATAGCTCTGTATCTATCTTTCTCACTGACATTATTGTCCTCGGTGATACATTCACCAAGTCCCTTAGATTTCAAGATGATCTTAGCATCAAGTGCCCATTGTAAATAATTATCTCCAGAAAGATTTAGGGCAGCAAAATCCAAGTTGTTGATTTTCGACATCTAAAATCATATGTTTTATAATTTAGATTTAAAAGTGTTCATGTTTAATGCATACAAGACAATCATATATGCAAATTGGTCACACGACCAAACAGGTATGATGTAATATTTAAACAAGCCGCACGGCCAGAACAACATGGAATGATCAATCTTATCAAACGGTTTCAATTAACCTAGTCGTGCAATTCTTTTCTATCACCTTAGCTTTCAGGAAAACACAAGCAATTTCAATAAATTTTCCACAGAAACACAATCAGTCCATTAATTCCTTTAAAACAGTATGAGCGTTCTTATGCAATATGATATATGCATCTAGCCACTTAGTAACCATTATGATCTATCAACCTAACTTTCAAACAATCTAAAACCAAATCCTAATTCATCATTGATTAGGGTTTTTATCGAGAATTAAGGTTCTTTAGGTTCTAGAGTTTTGATTGTTACCTTAGTTTCTTATCGGGTTGAACGGATCACCGAGAGAAGTGATCGAGCTGGAACAGGCCGCGAACGAGAGCTTGTTGGTATCGGGTCGCGGACACGGATAGGGATCGGCAGTCCGCTGTGCTATCGGATTCGTCGGGATGAACGAGTGGAGGTCTTTGTTAGCTGGAATGGACTGAGATCGAACGGGCTGAGATCAGATCGTCGGTGCTCGAACCAGGAGGAAGGTTTCACACCAGAAGAGAAATAGGATTAGGGTTTTCTCGCCGATTAGGGTTAGGGTTTTATGGTGGTCGGATTTTAGCTTAGGGTTTTAGGGACTATCATGATGATAATGTGTTGTAAATAATGGGGAAAATGATTACTTTATTCATAACATAAAGAGCCATTATATAGAGAGTTACATAGACCGTTATAGAGAAAAGGAAAATATACAAATCCTAAAGTAATAAGAAAAAGGAAATTGTCTAAGTAAAAAGGAAATATGCCTATTTGGTTATGGCATTCACAAACCGGTTTATAACATCATGTTTTAATTGCGTAAGAAAGAATAATGTTACAAAAAAATCTTACCAAAAAAATGAAATAGATGTTAGAAAAAAATTTTGTGCAATTAAAAAAAAAATTTCTTTTTTCCGAAAATACTTTTTTACGCAATCATCATCATTATCCTCATTTATTTACAACATTGTCATTCTCATTAATACACCAATCACCATAAACAACTAATTTCAAGTTAAATTCAAATAAAATTAACATATTCATCTTTATATTCTTATTTTTTACACACACAAACCATTTCCATTTCACTTTCTCTCTTATTTCCTCCCAAAATCCCAATTTTTTTTTTCAAAATATATAAGCTTAATAGAATTACTCAAATTCATGATTCTTGGTCAATAACGAGTGGGTAACTTTCATTAAGAAGTTATGTGTCCTTGGAGAAGCTAAACATGGACTTCATAGGATCTAAGAATGATTTTTGAATTTTTGCCAATCAACAAAAGTTGTGGAATGAAGAAAAAAAAACGTAAACACACAAATTTGCATTTTTCGCTGACAAAAATACAAAGAAAATTTTCAATAAGTGGAGAATGGGTTTTAGTAGATTATTTTACAAAATAAACACTTTCACATTAGTAAATTATATGATAATATCCTTTTAAAATTTAAAATAAATAGCAAAATAATTTTTTAATGATAAATAGTTGTGTTGTAAACAGAATGTTATAATTTGTTGCATAATATTACAAAATGTCAATCTATTAAAATTAAAAAAATTAAAAAATAATCTAAATATCTATAATAAGAAGTAAAGTGTTTTTATTAAATTCTAGCAATTTGTTATAATTATTTTAATTATTGGTGTCTGTTTTCTTATAATAAAGTAAATATCCTATAAAATAATTTAATTTTAATATAATATATATTTTCCATTCCATAATTTTTAAAATTTCTACAGCTTAATTAACTTTTCTGCAGCTTAAATATTTTTCTAGGATTCAGTGATTAAACGATTTTACCAATCGTTAGTTTTACGGTGTTGGCAGAAAATATGATTTTGTGGTTTTGGCGGTAAATTAGTTTTAAGATTATAGCAGTAAAACTCAATTTTAATTTAAAAATATTATATAATAATTAAAGTTACAAATATAATTATTTTTTATTGATAGATATTTAGCTTTTGAATTTTGAAATGAAATTGTCTCATTTAAACTCTAAATCTTTTACATTTCAAATATATACATATATTCTAAGTATTATATATTTTATATTTGGATAAAATCATTTAGATACTGTTCTAATAATATCCAAACGAACAATATCTAAATATTTTATCCAAATACAGTAAAACCTCTATAAATTACTAATGTTGGGACTTTTGAAATTTTATTAATTTATAGAGATATTAATACAAAAAGTTTCCTTTTTAGATTTTTTCTATTTTTGAATATTTTTATTTATAAAATGAATATATATTTGATTTTACAGTATATACATTTCTAAAATTTTAGAAATTTGAATTTTATATTGTTTTATTATATTACTTGGTTTATATTTTTATGTTTCATATAACTTATATGTGATTTTTTTATATAATTCTACTAAATATTATTGAAATGTTAAGAAAATAGAGGTATTTTCATTGTGAATATAAAATCAACAATATAATGTTGAGTCTGTATTTATATGAAATATATATATAGATATGTTATTAATTTATGATTTTAGTGGGACCATATATTTACATAGAATTTTCTTAAAAAATTATTATCTTATTATTTTATTGATTTGTGTCATATTTTGAATTGGTCTAATTTGAGATCGAAAAATTTATTAATTTATAGAGATTATTAATTTATAGAGATCTAGATAGGAAAATAACCAATGCCTCCGACGATTCAAAGTTGCAGTTTGGTATGCTAACACCAGTATAGGATGCAATCTAACTATATAAGTTTTGTGCTGATCGATTTGGAGTTAATTGCAGTATGTGAAATGCTAAGCGAACTCTTAAAAGTTTAAACTAATAAATTAATTATAGTTAATTTATTTTTAATTATAGTTAATTTATTTTTAAATCTATATAAGTTTAAACTAATAAATTAATTATGCTAAACGTTACAAGATTCGTTTAAAACCAGGAAATATCAAATTATACAAAGACTAGACTAATATTGGATTAAACCGGAAATAAAATTAAATCAGATATCTATTACTAAACAGAAATCGGTTTAATACCAGGATTTTAGTTATTTTTAATACGATAGCATTCGAAAAAAATACTTTTTGGGGAGGGGGGGGGCGTAAAAACATACAGAAAATCTATCAAAAACAAATCAAACAAAATCTAAAGCACAAGAAATTACCGTTCATTAACGAGGAGAGTGAAGGGTAAAAAATCTGAAGTAAATCTTTCCTTTTATCACAATCTTTTAACGGCTCAATGTAGTAAAAGAAAAGGGAAATTAAAAGCTGAAGTAAATCTTTTCTTTTTTACCGTATGGAAAAATCTATAAATTAATAAATATAACCAATCCAATTCAATTCGCACAGTTTCTCACGCAATTTCATTTGTTTTTTTACTTCCTTGTTGCTGCTTCCTTCTTCGTGTGCGAGAAAACAGAGCTTGCTTCAGATATTAACAAGAAAAGCCACCATGCGAGCACCTCGTCCTTCCTTTTCTGCTTCTTCTTCTACTTATTCTTCTTGTTGAATACGAGTTTGGTTGATCGAATGATAGTAAAATAAACTCGGTTTAGTGGGTCTCACAAAGACGTTTTATTAGTAGCGTATGAAACGAAGGTGATTACAAAGAGATTTCGGAAAAGAAAGCGAACGTCGGAGCTTGTTAAGCACCGAAGAAGACAGTAAGAGACTTGATCGGTTCTAAACCCTAGATCTGGCCGTCAGTCTTATTGTCTCAATTTTCGGATCCCCTTCTCTTTCCCATCCGCCCTCCTTTTATAGCTTTGGCTCGTTTCATACGTTCGTTCGCCCTAGAGCTCGTTCGCCCTAGAAACTCGGCCCAATTCTATGTTAAATGGGCTTTCGAGCCGAATGAGCTCTTTCTTGAGTCGGCGCATGATTTAAGTGGCTCGGTCGACTGACGAATTAAGCCGATCGATTGCTCATTTCAGTCGATCGATCCGCCTGCAGGTCAAACATGACTGAATTGTTGATGCTGTCGGGCCTGGCACCGTTGTTCGATGGGCCTTGAGGAGGAATGCCAAATTCCTCTCCAACAGTAACCCCCCCCCACTCCATGTACGAAGACTCGAAGTTCTTCGTAGTTGGATTGCTAGAGTCGGTTCTGAGAACAATGGGGGTTGTGCTCGATCAATCCTTCTGTAACTCAGTGCTCGACGATCGATCGGTCGTTATGGACACGCGCGGTGATTGTCCTATGATTGGTATGTGACTGGTCGATCGATCGATCGGTCAACACTCGAGAATGTATCAAGCAAATCTTGAACAACACTCGATCGGTACATTGATTGCTTTATGATTGGCCGATCGCAGTTGTGTTGTGCGCCTTGCTTTATGATAGTCGACGCCGCGTTTCGGTCATTCGCTCGTCGCGAGATTGAACCAATTAGCCAATCAGTCAATCGGTCGTTATGAGACCGAACCAACAACCTTGTTGCTCGATCGATCGCCCTATCTCCGGTTTTCTTTCGAGTCGATCCGTTCCTTGGTTAACTTAAATCGACCCAATTTGCAATGTGACCGAGGATGGAACCGAAGTCGGTTTGGTTCTGAAGTGGACATTCGATTGTTGCAAGGTAAATTAAACCGGGCACCATCTTTTATCTGGCGGATCTAACGGTGTTCCTTCCCTCGGGACCCATGTTCCTTTGCTATAAATGGGAGCACCCTCTCTTGATTTTTTTTTTATTACTCCTCTTCTTGTGCCCAAAAAGGTATATCTCTCTCTTCTTTTCTTTTCTCTCCCTTTCTCTTCTCTTCTCTCCTTTTTTTTTCTTGGCCGAGCTCCCCAACCGCCGCCATGGACCTGCTCTTTTCTCCGGCGATCTGGTCGATTGATGTGATCGATGGCGTCTGGACAGAAGAGATCTACGGATTCCGAAAAAGGGAAGGGGCTTCAGATCGATTCAAGTTCTCCGAGTCTCCGGGTGAATCGATGTGCTTCGAACGGTCCGTCGTTGAAGCTATTGGGTTCGGCAATTAGAGCTCACCGAGATGCGTCGATCGAGTCGATCGCCCGAGACCGTGCTGCTGTAGGAGCGATCGAGAGCGATAGGGCTGGTTTTCGCGAGCCGACCAATGGGGAAGATAACGCTTCGGCCGACGCAGGGGTCGTCGGATCGGCAGCCGAAAGTAGTGCTAAGGGTCGATCCGGCGGATCCGTAAAGGCGACCCATCGCTGTGTCCCATTTCGCTGCCGTCGACGGGGGGAAGATCGAGCAGCTCCTTGATCTTGCGCCCGAGCTTGTTCGCTCGTCGTCGATGGAAGGGCAGGATTGGGGTGACATTCTGTCCGCTCGGTCATTGGTTGGGACTGTTACTGCATTGTTGAGGGAGTGTCGAGCGCATGGCGTTACCTTCATAATCCCGAGTCCTGACCAGCGACCGTGGACACCTCCGGTTGGCTATCATTGTGTGTACGAATCTTTCTTCGAACGGGAGTCTAGGTTGTGGTTCCCTATCCCTCGATTGATCACTTCTTATTGTGCCCGTCGTAATATGGCTATGACGCAGTTGTTGGTCGGCGCAGTCAGAATCGCGGTGGCTTTGTTGGTGATGGCGGCTGAGATAGATGTTTCGATGTCTGTTCGTACTTTTGAAGAGTTAACCCAGATTCAACCTAGGCCGAACAGTCTTCTTACGGTACAGATGCGATCGGGGCTCCATATCTTGACTGGTCATCCTGCGGGACCAAAACGTTGGCAACGCTTCTACTTTTATATCAAGGCCGATGAAGCGGCGTTTGAGGAGCCACCGGGCGACGAGTGCCGGATTTTGTGGAGCGATTGTATTGGTAGATAACTTGAGCCGAGTGATGTTCTTTTTTTGTTGATACTGATGGTTATTTTCTGATTTTGCAGTTGGTTCTCCAAACAACATCGGACCGTCGGATACTTTCTGGAGAGACATTCCGAAGATCGTGGTACTTGACCAGCAGAAGTGGGAAGATTTCAATATTGACAGAATCAGACGTCAGCGAGAGCGAATCGCTAAAGGTACTTCGCTGCTCGATCGAACGAATGCCACATTTTTTGAAAGACTTCCTTTATACTGAGTATATTTGTTTTTTTCTATTCCAGTTGATTGGATGTCGAACGAACCCTTTGTAGAGGGGAAGGGAAAGAGACTGGGACTTCCACTCATGGGTAAAATCCCAAAGGCATATTCCAGCTATAGCGATATTCTTCGTGCTCAGCTAGGCGGTGAGAGCTTCAGCTCTGATGTGCCCTGGGATAGCGGACCGAGCAAAACAAACAAGGAGCCTCCATCCGATAGGCTCGCGCTAGCTGCATCCGAGCGTTGGGTCTTTCATCACGACAAGGACGTACCGCTCGTTAGTGATCGTGGTGCGTGTGCTGAGTTGATGCGCCAGATTCGTGGCGGTATGCATTTGATGCCGGAAATCCCTAATCTTGCGTTCCCGGACAATTTTGTTGAGTCCGCTCGAGCTGATATTGAGGTATGTTTTTACTTATTAAGTTTGCTTCATTTCCTCTAGAGCGTTTCTCATGCGCACGATCGATTATTGTGTTCCTCCTTTCTCAGCTGTGTGTTCATTTCGCAGGCCGTTTGCCGTAGGAACCAACTCATATCGGATTACGAGGTGGCACTGCGGGGGATGGCTTCAGATTACGCCAGGGCCGAAGCCATGATCGAGACCAAGGATGCGGAGATCGAGAAGATCAAGAAGACGGCTCTCGAAAAGTCCAAGGAGATCATCAATGAGCGAACTCGTTATTTTCGCGAGCGCAAGCAAGCCAAACAGACTGCTAACGATCTTGAGGAGGAGCTGGAGAATGCTCGTAGTAAGGTCGCTCGGTTGGAGGCGGAGGCCGAGACAGCGAAGAAGACGAGGGACTTCATGAGACAGGCTCATCGTCGCGATCTCGTATCCCAGACGAGTTGTATTTCGGCTACAGCGACAGACCGCTTTGACAAGTTCAGGAGGTACATGGCCGACCGGGACAAACGCGAAGAGAAGCTTATTTTACACAGCGCGGTTTTCGGGACTCTGGAATCAATGGATGTACTGAAAGATTTGGGTATGCCCATCCCAAAAGAACTGATCGATACCTTAGCTGCTAATGAGGTGAATTTCAGGAAAGAGATGGAGGAAGTAACTGTCGAGGCTATCTCGGAGCAGGACCTTGTTCTCCCCCGCTTTCCTGGTCTTGAGGCATCCCTGAGTTTGACCCGATCCAACTCGAGTTCGGGAAACGTCGATCCAATCACCGAGCTTGTTCATCGATCTCCTGATCTGGCTGGTGAGCCTCCTGCGACGCAAGGACACCCGATTGGAGATCAGGAGATTGTGGCTGCGGACTCGAAGGGAATTAGAGCCGGCGTGGCGTCGGGTGCTGCCTCTTCTGATCTGGTTGCTGAAGATTAGTCTCTGGCGATTGGGCGGCCTCATGTTGTTGTTTTACTACTTGCATTATGTTGTTACCTTTCTTTTGGATATCTCCTTTTGGACCTGCTGTTGTTTTTTGGGTTTCTTTGTGCCTCTTGATTGTTCCGGCGTTTGGCTCGGTCGACAATGGTTGTTGTAATATTTAACTTTGTTTCATTTCGAACTTTTAAGAAAGATCCGCCTGCTTCGCTGTGTTTGCTCGTTCTTTGAGGGAGGCAGTGTGTTGCTGATCGATCGATCGGTGGGAATGCACGAGGCCGTACTTGGACCTCGTGAGGTGTAATTGACCAATCGTCCTTGTCATGAATGACGGAGAACGGCTGAGAAGAACGGTTGAGAAGCAATTGCTCGTGCTTGAATCATGCGATGCGTAATCATTCGGGTGAGGTGAAAGTGATGTACGTGCGTTCACATGAAAAGTTTTGCAAGGTGACCGGTCGTTTGACTGAATCATAGATGACCTTGCGATCATGCGATGTATAGTCGATCTTTGCATTTTTGAAGTGATCTATAAGCGTTCGCACGACGCGTTTATGTGTTTTTTTTTTTTTCTTTTTTTTTGGGTTATGGCTGGATCTGGTAGCAGGCTGCCTACGTACCCTGATAAAGGGATCAAGCCAATCGTAGTTCGATTTCACCAGATGGCGGTTAAGTCATTTGCTTTGGGTTGGACAAAAGTGACATGACCGTGCTCATTTGGTGTTTGGGCAGAAGTGACGCAGAGTCATCTGCCAGAGGCCGGACGAAAGTGACGTAGTGTCATCCGTTCGGCAAGCGGGTGAAAGTGACGGTTAGGTCATCCACTCGTTTTTTTTTTTTCCATCCGAAAACGGATGGTTAAGCATAGTACTTTCGAAGATTGGCGGCGTTCCAAGCTCGTGGCACTGGCTCGCCGGTTGAGGTTTCCAATCGACAGACGCCGGGCTTGACGACTTCAACTATCTTGTAAGGTCCTTCCCAGTTCGTTCCCATCTTGCCGGCTCTCCACTCCTTGGTGTTTTCAAACACTTTGCGGAAAACTAGATCGTTGAGTTCCAACGGTCGAGCACGCACCTTCTTGTTGTAGTAAGACTCGGCGAGGTGTTGGTAGTTCCGGATTCGGAGGAGCGCCTGATCTCTCCGTTCTTCGATCGCATCGAGGGAGTCGAGCAACATGTCTTTGTTGAGGTCTTCGTTATGTGGCATCTTTACTCGGCGGAGGCTTGTGACGCTGACCTCTGCTGGAGCCATAGCTTCGACTCCATAGGCCATAGAGAAGGGCGTTTGACCGGTCGCGCTACGTAGATTTGTCCGGTGCGACCAGAGTACCCCATCCAACTCGTCGGCCCAATGACCTTTCTTGAGGTCGAGGCATTTCTTGATGCCGTCGATGATAGTTTTGTTGGTGGCTTCGGCCTGACCATTGCCTTGTGGATAGCGAGGCGTCGAAGTGTTCAAGCGAACTTTCCATCGTTCCAAGAAACCGCGGAAGTCGTTCGAAACGAACTGAGCGCCGTTGTCTGTGACAATTTCATAGGGAAGACCATGCCTTCATATGATGTTCTTTCAAACGAAATTTTGAACTTCTCTGTCTGTGATGTGTACGAGCGCTTTTGCTTCGACCCATTTGGTGAAGTAATCGGTCATGATCAGAACGTACTTGCGTCGGCGGGAACTCGGCATTGGTCCAATGAGATCCATCGCCCAACGCATGAATGGGTACGGAGCAGTCATGGTATGTAGTGGTTCGGTCGGACAGTGGATGTTGGGCGCATGTAGTTGGCACTTGTCGCATTCGCGTGCGTACGTATCGCAGTCTGCGATCATTGTTGGCCAATAGAAACCAAGGCGTTTCACCTTGAGAGCCAACGCTCGGCCACCGGAGTGGTTTCCTGCGGCGCCTTCGTGAGTTTCAGCCATGGCCAAAGATGCTTCTTCTGGTCCAAAGCACGTTAACAGAACTTTGGCAGATGTCCAGCGATGTAGCCTCCCATCAATGAGCACGTAGTGTACGCATTTGATCTTCAGGCGACGGGCTTCCCATTTTTCTGCAGGGAGGGATCCGTTGGAGAGGTACGCGATGAATGGGATTCGCCAATCGGGTGGTGTCTCAGCGGGCGGACCGTTCGACTCGCCTATATCCATCGTGTCAGCCGCGGCGATAGCCATCACATGTTCGCCTTCCTCGTTTGGCAGAGTAATGCTCGGTTTGTCAATCTGGTGAATTGGAATGGTTCGTTTGACTTGATCTCTTGGACTACTCCCGAGTGCTGTCAGAGCGTCGGCACAGACATTTTCACCGCGGGGAATCTTCGTAAGCTGGAACGATTCGAACTCTTTGGCAAGGTCTCGGACGACTTTAAGGTAGGCGTCCATTCGGTCGTTCTTGGCGTAATAGTCTCCGCTGAATTGGTTAGCGACCAATTGAGAGTCGCAGTATGCATGGATGCTCTTCGCTTGGACTGCTCGCGCAAGGCGCAGTCCAGCAATGAGAGATTCATATTCGGCTTCATTGTTGGAGGCTTTGAAACCGAGTCGAAAGGACTGTTTGAGCAGTTCACCAGTCAGAGATTGGAGGTGGACGCCAATTCCGGAGCCTTTGTTGGAGGACGACCCATCGACCTGCAGAATCCAGGTTGCGTTTGGCAGCTGCAGATCTTGCTCGAGGTCTGGCGTTAGCTCGATGAGGAAATCGGCCAGTACTTGGGACTTTGCGGCTGGCTTACTTTGAAAAGTGATGTCGTACTCGCTGAGCTGGATAGCCCACTTCGAAAGCCTGCCTGAGTTATTGGTATTCTGCAAGACGGTGCACAACGGTAGGTTGGTCAGTATGACGATCGAATGAGATTGGAAGTAGGGTCTTAGTTTCTGCGCCGAAGTTACAACGGCGAGCGTCATCTTCTCAAGCGTCGAGTACTGTGTTTCCACGCCAGTCATGCGTTGGCTGGTGTAGAATATCGGGCGTTGCTCGCCTCGATCTTCTTTGACGAGCACGCTACTCACAGCTGCGCTGGAGACCGCAATGTAAAGATACAGTGTGTCGCCTTTGTCAGGTTTGGCCAACACAGGTGGTGTTGTAAGGTAGTGTTTTAGCTGGTTGAATGCTTCCTCGCAATGCTCATCCCAGATGATCTTCTTGTTGCCACGCAATAGATCATAAAAAGGTAGGCATTTATCGGTCGATCGCGAGATGAATCGATTGAGGGCGGCAATACGGCCTGTCAACCGTTGCACTTCTCAGCTGTTCTTGGGGCTGGGAAGGTCGAGGATGGCGGATATCTGCTTCGGGTTCGCTTTGATCCCTCTTTGAGTGACTATGTAGCCGAGGAATTCGTCAGACGTGATTCCGAAAGTGCACTTCGTTGGAATGAGTTTCATGCCGTACTTGTTCAAGACGCAGAAACAATCTTTGAGATGGTCAATGTGGTCGGCTGCTTGTTGGGATTTTACCAACATATCATCGATGTAGACCTCCATGGTGACTCCCAGTTGCTCGGCGAACATTCGGTTGACGAGGCGTGGATATGTCGCGCCAGCGTTCTTGAGGTTGAAAGGCATTACCTTGTAGCAATATATGCCGCGGTCCGTGATGAAGGTCGTCTTCTCGTTGTCGTCCGGATGCATCATTATCTGGCTGTAACCGGAGAAAGCGTCCATGAATGTTAACAGCTCGTTGCCTGCAGTTGATTCAACCAACCGATCGATATGAGGAAGGGGGAAGCTATCCTTTGGACAAGCTTTGTTGAGGTCTGTGAAATCAACGCAGATTCTCCACTTGCCATTCTTTTTCTTAACAACGACTGGATTAGCCA
Source organism: Brassica nigra (assembly GCA_016432835.1). Taxonomy (NCBI): domain Eukaryota; kingdom Viridiplantae; phylum Streptophyta; class Magnoliopsida; order Brassicales; family Brassicaceae; genus Brassica; species Brassica nigra. The sequence goes on along the minus strand of CM028245.1, from coordinate 17,432,894 downwards.
GCCACTCGGGATACTTCACCTCTGCAATTGACCCAGCGGCAAGCAAACGGTTGACCTCTTCATTAACGGCTTTCGAACGGTCGGGTCCGAGCTTGCGTCTTTTTTGACGAACCGGTTTGAAGGTTGGATCGACGTTGAGCTGATGTGTGGTGACGCTAGGGTCGATCCCCTTCATGTCAGCAGCAGTCCAAGTGAACGTCGATGCATTGTCCCTAAGAAATGAAACGATCTTGTCTTTCGTTTCTTCAGGAAGGTGCGCGCCAATTCGGACTGTTTTGGAGTGGTCGCCGCTGTCGATGGACACTTCGAGAGCCTCCTCATGAGAAGGATGAAGCTTCGGTGATGGTGGAGCGACTGCGTTGACGTGGGAGGTTGACTTTTGGTTTTTCACCTCGGCCATGAGAAGATCACGAGCAGCTGCTTGATCACCCCGAAGAGTGATGATCTGTCCGTCGTTTCCGGGGAATTTGACACATTGGTGATAGGTAGAAGGGATGGCTTTCATTGAATGGAGCCATGGTGTTCCGAGAATCGCGTTGTATGGAGTTCGGACGTCGATAACTGAGAATTTGACATTCTTTGCGACGCCTTCAGCGTAAACGCGCAAGCAAATTGTCCCGAGCATAGTCTCCGTTGACCCGTTGAAGCCTGTCAACAAACGCGCTGAGGGTTTCATGTTGTCAAGGCTAATACCCATCTTGAGGAGTGTGCTCTTAAAGATGAGGTCGACTGAACTGCCAGTGTCCACCAACACTTTGCTCACAGTAAAATCGCTGATGCCGATGTCGGCGAGGAGCGGATCATTGTGTGGCATATGAACACCCTTCGCGTCTTCGACGGAAAAAGTAATTTGGGGACTGACTTCGGGGATGGTGGGCCAGCGTTTGGCCGCGACTGCTTTTCTGCGGAACTCCTTTACCGATCTGACGGAGTCATTGCAAAGAGGGGATCCTCCCATGATGACATTCAGATGCGGCGGTCGCCCTTGGGTTGTTGGTTCTTTTTCCAATTGTGTCGTTCACGCGGCCCTAAGGGAGTTGAGGCGAGTACGCAGGTCTTGGGGCTTCCGTTGATAAGGGATGATCGGCTCTGGTTCTGCTTCCGAGGGACCGGTTTTGCATCGCTTGAGTTTTTCGCGAAGATCAGGGACCTTCAAGTTGAGGTCAGCTCGAAGATCGGTCGTCTCTGATTCATCAGAGCGACCGCGTGACCATACTTCCCATTTAAGTTCATCTCGTTGGCATTCTTTTCGCTTGGCGTCGAGGACGTGTCGAGCATCGGAAGCGTTGAGCTTTCCTTTGGAGCGACTGACCGTCGCTGGCGCATCATTGACTTCCATGTGCGTGCTATCGGTCGAAGTGAGGCTTTCGACCGTTAGCATCGACTGTCGATTGAGCGACGCTCGCAGATCGTCCCTTGGCTTTTCGGTTGTGGATGGAGCAGGGGAAAGAGTGGTTCGGATCGTGAATATCTTCCATCGGGATTTCGGTTTTTCTTCGTCAGAGGTTGAATCTTCGTCGTGGTGTGAATGATCACCATCATCCGTTGGGGGAGAGCCTTCTTCCTTCTTCTTGCTGGATTTCTTCTTTTTGTCCTTGCTCTTACTCCAACTCTTATTGTTTTTGGCCGTCTTGGCCTTTGGTGGTTCGACCTTCGGGCGGCCGTCGCTGGTAGCGGTGAGCCATGCTTCATAGAGATGTCGGCATTCCTTGGTATCGTGACCCTTCATGTTGTGGTACTCGCAGAACTTGTTTTTGTCAAACGAGCTCTTGGGATTGGCAGAAACGACCTGTCGAGACTGCTGCGTTTTGTCTTCTGTATCTCGTCCCCACACGTTCCACTTGGGGTCACGTACTGCGGTGGTTGTGCCCGAACGGTCGTCATCTGCGGCAGTGAAGACGGGTCCGTTCTTTTTGTAAGGAGCATGCTGTCGTGGTTCCTTAGCGTCATGTGCTTTGGTCACCGCCGACTTTTGGGTCTGTTGCTTCGCGTTGAAAGCTCTTCTATCTTCGTCCATCCGAATGAAGTTCTTGGAGTTGTGAAGAGCGTCTTCAATGGTGATTGTTGGATTCGCGTAGAGGTAGTCGCGGAACTTGGAGTTAATCCAGAGTGCGTTAACCAAGGTGTCAACGGTGGTGTGATCCGGAACAGGGACCTTGGACAGGACTTGCTTGAATCTCTCCATAAAGTCCTTGAGGCTCTCGGTCGAAGACTGGGAAAGCTTCCACAGGTCGGCCATGGAAGTTCCTTGACGAGACCACATGATGAAATTTTGAGAAAAGATGCGGACAGGTCATGAAAACTTTCGATCGACCCTTCTTCAAGATGAGAAAACCACCTTAGAGCCGGTCCGGAGAGGCTCTCGACGATGAGCTGACAGAGACTTGCATCCCTTTCTTCGTCCGAGAAGTTGTTCCGACCCATGGCGATATTGAAGGCGGTCATGTGATCGGTCGGATCGCTGACGCCCGTGTATGGAGGGATACGAAGCTTCTCTGCCTGTTTAATCTTGACTTTCGTTATTTTCTCGGCGAAGGGTTCCGTTGCGTGGAAGCGATAACACGCTCGATCTCCGGAGCGGAGGTCTTAACGTGATGGATCTTCGAATGGATGTCTCGCAGGGAAAGTTGCAGATCGGCGATCTGGCGACTGGTTGAAGAGGTTGGGCCATCGGTCGCCTGTCCTTCGTTTGTTTGTTGGTTCGTGTCGCCTCCAGTTGTAACGAACAGCCTTCTTCTTGCGGTTTCGGTTCTGTCGTGTTCGCCGTCTAGGGTTCCGAGAGCGGCGGCGAGTGCGGCCAAACGTTCGTTTGTGGTCCTGTTAGTTTCTTCCTGTTGAATGAAGCGTGCCATGATGTCTTGCAGCATCTCAGGGACAGACGGGACTGAGGCAGCCGGCGCATCGGAGGCCGGCGTAGCAGAAGTTGACGGTCGGTCGCCGTCAGCGGGTGTGTCGTCGGGAATCATACGGACGTTGTCAACGTTACTCTGTAAGGCCCCACGGTGGGCGCCAAATGTTGAATACGAGTTTGGTTGATCGAATGATAGTAAAATAAACTCGGTTTAGTGGGTCTCACAAAGACGTTTTATTTGTAGCGTATGAAACGAAGGTGATTACAAAGAGATTTCGGAAAAGAAAGCAAACGTCGGAGCTTGTTAAGCACCGAAGAAGACAGTAAGAGACTTGATCGGTTCTAAACCCTAGATCTGGCTGTCAGTCTTATTGTCTCAATTTTCGGATCCCCTTCTCTTTCCCATCCGCCCTCCTTTTATAGCCTTGACTCGTTTCATACGTTCGTTCGCCCTAGAGCTCGTTCGCCCTAGGAACTCGGCCCAATTCTATGTTAAATGGGCTTTCGAGCCGAATGAGCTCTTTGTTGAGTCGGCGCTTGATTTAAGTGGCTCGGTCGACTGACGAATTAAGCCGATCGATTGCTCGTTTCAGTCGATCGATCCACCTGCAGGTCAAACATGACTGAATTGTTGATGTTGTAGGGCCTGGCACTGTTGTTCGATGGGCCTTGAGGAGGAATGCCAAATTCCTCTCCAACACTTATGCTTCTTCTTATTCACTCGCTGCAACGAGTTTGAACAGCAGACTCATGACGATATTCAAGAAAGCTCAGGAGCTTACAACTCTCTGTGATATCGAAGCCTGTGTTATTCATTACGCACCTGACGGAGAACTTAGGACATGGCCCGAGAACAGAGACAAAGTGAGAGACTTGGCTCTCCGATACATTCAACTAGACAAAGCCAAGAGACGCAAGAAAAGAGTCAATCTTTACGAGTTCCTAAACAAGATTAAGGCGAAGACAAAGAAGATGACCAACAATTTCAAGAAGAGGGCCAAGAAGAATGTTGAAGAACTAAAGTATCCAATCTCTGATCATTACTCCGTCGATCAAATCAACCAACTCATTCAGTCCTTGGAACTAAGTTACTCTACTTTGCAAGAAAGGCGTCCTTTCCTTGCGGCAAAGAAACAGAACGAATTTTTTAACCCTAGCCGGTTCACACCGTTACCACAAGAGTCTGAGTTGAAAAATCAGGAGCTTTGTGTTTATGATCAGAACAACAACTTTAAACATCTTTGCGTTTCAGATCACTCAGCGGTACAAGAATTTGGGTTACATTATCAGTTGATGCCTTACGGTAGTTATTATGATCAGAACATGTGCACGGGTAACAACTTTCAAGATCCTTGCGTCTCAAACATACAAGATTACTCAGTGTTCCCACTAGAGTTACAAGAATTTGTGAGTAACTACGAGTTGAATCAGTTGATGCCTCATGAGATTTATGGCTTTGATCAAAACATGTGTATGAGTGATATTACCAACAGCTTCAACGTTGCAGATCCTTGTCTCTCAAACATGCTTCCAGATGATTTCTGTTTTGATTTTCAGGACCCTTGTGGTGGTAATATGGTCGGTAACCCTAGCTTCTCTCAAGATTTTCCAGACATGTCTTCAAGCTATGTTTATGGGAACCGACTACTTCAGGAATCTGCTCTACCATCTCTCTAGCTCCCCACCATTCCTAACGACAAAGATTTCTCTGGTGAAGTTAGCTGATCGTAGAGAGTGAAGCTGTTTATGCATCAGCACAAGTTTTTATTTTGAATACGCATATATATAAATGTAACTTCAAAACAAAAGTTTTTAAGTCAGACCTTTTGTTCGGTGTTCATATATGTATCCATTGTCATATCTTTAATGAAAACTCGTACAACTTCGATGAAACAGTTTATTTAAAAACATTGAAACAAGTTTTAGATGTTTGCGTGTTCAGTGACAACTCTCAAAACTATATAAATTGCTATGAGTTAACAAATTCAACCTGCAAAGTCAAATCCTTGACTCCTGCATTTTCTAACAAACGTGAGACTTGCAACTTAGTATCCGTCTTGTCTGAATCAGCTGATACAAGGAGATGCAGAGTAGCCACCACGTCTGAGTTGGTGAAGCTCCATACATGTAGTCTCTGGATACTGCAAACGCCTTTCGTCTTGAGGATCTTCCTCATTGCTTCTCTCAGGTCGTGCTCGTGAGCCTTGGGGACTCTCTGCAGTAGAATCCCTGCAGAGTTTCTGAGCAACGGAATGACTGAAGCGATGATGAGGATGGAGATGAAGATTGAGCTTGCTGGATCTGCAACTAACCAGCCCTTGTATTTGATCAAGAGTGTCGATACCACAACTCCAACACTCCCCATGGTGTCTGCTAAAACATGAAGGAAGATTCCTTCCATGTTATGGTCAATGTGGTGATGCTCCTTGATCTCACCTTTTACCGGTTTATGATCCGAATGATGATGATGCTCATGATCTTGCCCGTGGCTGTGTTTGTCTTCATGATGCTCCTCATGAGTATGGTTATGAGAATGATGCTTATGATGCTCCTCATGTGTATGATTACTATGGGAATGATGATGATGATGATGGTCATGGTTGTGGTTGCATTCATGATGCTCCTCATGTTTATGGTTATGAGAATGATGATGATCATGCTCATGATGGTCCTCATGTTTATTATGGCTATGGGACGGGTGCGAGTGAGAATGAGAGCAACCAGATCCTCCACCATGAGCATGATGATGCTCCTCGTGGAAAAAGATCAACCCAACAACATTCACAAGAAGCCCACCAACCGAAACAACCAAAAGACTGTTGGTAGAAATCTCTTGAGGATCCAATATCCTCTCAATCGACTCAAGCACAATGAGAGCTCCAACAAGAACAAGAAACACCGCGTTGACATAACCAGAAAGCACCTCGAATCTCCCACGGCCATAGTTGAACTGATGGTTTGCAGGAAGACGAGAGATATAAGACGCATACAACCCAATTGCCAACGCAGCACAATCAAACAACATGTGACAAGCATCCGAGATAAGTCCAAGACTATTGCTCATGAAACCAGCCACAAACTCCACAACCATATACGCAGTGTTGATCAACAGAAAAAGCGCAATCTTTCTGGACTTCTTCTCACTCAAAATGTGACGGATAGGTTTCATAACCACAGTGGAAAACGACTCAGGCGATTCCATGCCAATCTCCTGATAATCCGAAGAGTCCAATTCTCTAATAGCGACGTAAAGCAAGAAACCACACAGCAACAGTCCCCAGAGAGAAAGCTCAGGGAAGTAAAAGAGTTCCAAGACAATGGTGCAAAGAAACGTAACGAGAAACTCCCTCTCAGAGTCTTTCTTCAACAACTTATCGTCGTTGTAACTCTCACTCAAGAGTACTCCGAACACAACAGTGTTAGCCAAAGGCCAACCTAGATTCCCAATGGAGACACCAACTTCATCGCTTCCAGAGAAGACGAAGCTCCAGAGAGCAAGCGGGAACAACAAGAGAGTGGTCAGAAACAAGGTTATCAACCGAACCCGTTTCTGATCAAGCAGTTTGATCTCGACCCAGTTCATGGAAACTTTCTCGTAGCAACCTAAGAAGCCAGATAGAAAGGGAAGCAACATAGGCCAGATTCTCAAGCAGCTCTGCACAGATGAGGAGGAGAAAGGGAAGCAATCTACACGATCCCAGCTGATTGATAACAACAACAACCCAGCGAACAAAATGCAAAACCCACGAACCTTGGATGATCCACCACGATCGCCTGACAAGACTCTGGCGGAGACTGTACCGGAGAGCTCAGCCAAGATCATAGCAGCCGCGCTGCAGTAACGGAGAGCTTGGAATCGGAGGAGGAAGACAACTGCTAGAAACACCGATTTCGCGAGTATGAGCTTCGTTTGAGACCATGTAATCGAGAAAGCTGTACGGTTGTGGCGGAGGAATGAGTCTTTCTTAGAGGGAGAGAAGAGAGTGAAAGCGAGAGAGAAGAGGAAAGAGAGGAGAGAGACGAGGAAGGAGAAAGGGAAGAGAGAGAAGGAAGGGGAAGAGCGGAGGAAAGGTAGGAGAGAGTAAAGAGATCGTAAAGAGAAGAGGATGAGGAAGAGAAATGAGATTGAGGATTTAGTGGTTCCGTGGATCGATCTGATCCGGGTTTTTGAAGGGGTTGGTGTTGGAGTGTATGGGAACGAAGGATAAGCTCTCCCGATTGATCGTTGAGGTACTGAGAGACGATTTGGTCGGTGTTGTTGATGATGATTGTGGTGATCCGCCATTGTTGAAGCTCGAGCTTCTTGACTCTTCTGCTCTGAGTCGCCGGGAGAATTTTAGGAAGCAGATACTTTATGATTCGGTGGGTTTGACCCACAATTTAATCGCTATACCGTTTGGTTTTAGGCTAAACCGAATCTAACCGGAACCAAATTTTTTCAAAAATAACCCAATGCCAAACTTCAATTTTGAATTCGAATCATTTATGGTGGTGGTACATATGTAGACGATATTTCTAATATAGGCAGTAGCCGACTATTTTGAATGTAACACGATAGAACTATGCTAGTTGCTAATCAGATGTCTTTATATTTCCAGTTCACTTTCTCCTTCATTCGGTTAAGTCGGAAAGTATACATGCCGGTTAACATAGCAGAGATGATTTCATCAATGTCATGAGAAGTAACAAGCTTCTTGCAAAAATACATATCAGTATTTGGGCAATAACAAGATTATCAATCACCACCAACTTGACGTTTCCACGAGTCTTCAACGATCAATTCATCAACTCCCCACTCCTCAAAACTGATTCAGAATCGTTATAAACACAACAAAAGACACATATGTCAAGTGAGCAAAGTGAAGAATCATCAACATGACGACTAACGTGTAAAAAATCTCACCTCCCATCAGGCAGGTAACGTCTAATAGTGAATGGTATCTTCCTTTGCCTTAGCTCCTTCATAGCAATCTTATAAGCCAAATATCAATAAAGTTTAGCTCAAATGTCCAGAACAAACAAGGATAAAGGAAAAAAGTGAGTCCAAGTAAAGTAGTAAGCACCTCAAGTGGGTCAGTCTCACCCTCAAGCTCAACCATGACAGGAGCATTCATGCTGTATCAACATAAAAATTCAATTACCAGGCCAACTTAATGGTTATATGAAACAGAACAGAGATTGTTCTCAGTTGAATTGAATACCCTTATCGAGTTTTTACAACACGTGATGATAAATGATCAACAAACTTCAGAGATATGAGATGAAGGGTAAGTGAAAGAATCAAAAAAAAAAAGAAGAAAAATAACGACAATATGAGATGGAACAAAGACTGTCTTCAGTTGCGTCAAGTACATATATCAAGTTCTAATGTTGTACAATACACGATCATAATTTTCTTCACTAACTTAAATGATATAAGATGATGATTATATACTTTAAAGACATGAAGATAAGCAACAGAGAAAGTGGAGAATCAGACCTGATTTGCAGAGCGCGAGTGCCGAGGATACGTGCACGTTCGTACTTGGTCATAAACTTGGATGTTTTACGAGGACGTTGTACAGGTTCTGTCTCGACCTTGTCTTCTGTTTCAAGAGGCTCTCCATCGATATCCTCATTATCCTTCATATCAGCATCTTCCTCTACTCCTTCCTACTCATTCCCAAAAAAAAAAAACTAATCAGAAATTAGCAATATCAATGTCTTGTCTACAAAAGAGAAGATTTGACTTACTTCTATCTCAGGCTCCACTGGCTCATCCTCATAACTGCAGGGGAAAAAAAAAACAATGGAGACAACATATAACAATTTGAAGAACCGAATGAAAACAACATGACAAATGACCTCAATGATTCAACAGCTTCAAGTTTCATCAAAGTTTATGTAATCATTCAAAGGGAGAGGAAAAACATGTTTACAAGAAAGTTAATGTTCACTTCTGCAAATAATAGCTTCTTTTGAATAAGAGCTCTGAAAATAATCTTAGTCTTTATCTATCAACCGACCACAAAGTTAGGGTTTGGAATCAATCCTTTCAGCCGAAACTAAAAGTTCACCGAAGAAGCCCATGGAGCTTGAAAAAAGCTAATCGAATTTCCCTCAATAGTTTAATCATTCGTCGAGAACAAAATTGAATCATTTGAAATCGAGCGAAACCTAGTACATAAGCATAGGAAACAGAGAGATAGAATACCCCAAGTCATCAACTTCATTGTAATCGTCGTCCGCCATTAGATACGATTTAGAGGTCGCTCTCTTCCCCTTTGGACAACCGATAAACCCTAAGAGGTGATGTGTTGCAGAGAATCGAACGAGACAAGTTATTATTATTATGCTTAAAAGATGGCAGTTACGGTTTTAATTATCCGGCTTTACGTATAACCGGATATTTCGGATCATTTTCTTCCAAGCCCAAGTTAGGCCCAAAAAAGCGTGTGGATTGTCGATGTTATTATGTGCTTGGGGACTGAGGTTACGTGGATAGTTGATTTCCGGTTCGTTCCGGTTTAAGGAAGAGTTTTAAAAAACCGTGTAGTCTTCTTGTCTTCGTGAATTAACGTTGGTTTCTGACATAAAATTCGATCTATTTATTGATAGATCCTTCGGTGGATTGATTCAAATTGGACGGACACAGAATCATATACTTTGTTTTGCTTCGGTGAAACAGCTTAGTCATTCGTGAGAAGACGGGAGACAGAGAGGTTAAAAAAAAGATGGAATTTTTTGGCTCATCCGAGTGCAATTTAGGTATTCTAGAGAATCAATCGGACGATGCCATTCGGGAAATTACAGAAAGCTACGATGGGTTTTTCACCACCGTGGAGTCTCTCATTGACGGCACCGTAGACTCCTCCTCAGTCGAGAAGGAGTTGCTGTCTCATGTTTCTACTCTCTGCAACTACGGCCTTGATTCTCTTGTTCATGACCACTTTCTCACATCACTCCAGGTATTTATAAGAAAGTTCAAAACTTTTTATTCTACTCTTAAGTCCCAAGTGGTGTTGAGTTGTAGAACGTTTCTTCTCTACTGATCTTTTTTTGCGCAGCAAGCTTTTGAGAAGAGCGGTGCATCGATTTTTTGGCATCATTTTGATGGTTACATCGACAAGAAACATACTGTAAGTAGATGCAACGCTTGGTTAAATACCCTTCATATATTCTATTCTTTTTAAAAAAAAAAACTTTTCGAGTTATATAAGTTTTGACTAAAAATATAGATGCTTTTGGACAGAACTACGGAGAAGAGATTCACCAAGTGTTATGCACCGCTTTGGAAGATATATCTATAGAGAAGCAGTATTATGACAAGTGTCTGTCCGTACTTGTTCATGCTTTGCAGTCGTTTCAAGAACATTCTTCAGAGGAAAGGCAGAACTCAGATGCTGAAAGAGTTCAACAACTTTTTTCTACTTTCCGGTCAATCTTGTCTTCAACTCTGATGACTACTCTTCCTCAGCATTTCCCTGGTATAGCTTGTTCTCTGTTGATTTTCGATGTGGTCTTATTTCTTGATGGTTTGTTTTATATATTTCCACTTGTTTTCAGTCATTACTCTCATAATTTTTCCTCTCTTTAATATGTATGTTCTTAGAAATACTCCACTGGCATTTTAAGGAAAAGTTGGAGGAGCTAAGCTCAATCATGGATGAAGAACATCTAAGTGATGGCATGGATTTGGACGAGAAGGTGGGATCTGAAAATGGAGAAATGGATGTTGATGAAGTATATTCAAGGCATGACGAGTTTGTGAAGAACATTGGGAAGGTGGTCCGAGACCTTAGAAGCATTGGTTTCACTTCTATGGCTGAAAACGCTTATGCTTCTGCAATCTTCTTGCTTCTCAAGGTACTTTTATGCAATAGAATCGGCCTCACTGAGACTTACGGTATAGGTAGTCAGTCTACATATAACTCCTATATTATTTAGCAACGTGTCTACATCCTTCCAGGAAAAAGTGCATGATCTGGCTGGTGATGATTACAGGACTTCTGTTTTGGGATCAATAAAAGAATGGATTCAGGTAGGCTTAGATTGGATTCTCACTGTACCATCTGACTATTTTGGTTATCTGCAATTCCTAACATCTGAATTCTCTTTCCAGACAGTCCCTCTTCAGTTCCTTAATGCGCTTCTTTCTTATCTTGGTGATTACGTAAGTTATGGTACCACCTCGTCTGGCCTTACCTCTCCTCTGGCTTGTTGTCCATCTCCAAGCTTATCCAAAGTGGTGACTCATTCCGAAGGAATTGTTAGGTGGAAATTACGGCTAGAATATTTTGCGTATGAGACACTGCAAGATTTAAGGATAGCCAATCTATTTGAGATCATTGTTGATTATCCCGAGAGGTACTTAGTTTTTTTTGTTGTTCTCCCCACATATCTTACTTGTGACCCATTTCAAATATTGCAACAAGTTGCAAAAATATCTTGCATCTCTGATGGAAACTTTGTTGATGAAACAGTTCTCCTGCTATTGAAGACTTGAAGCAGTGTCTGGAATCTACTGGACAGCACTCTAAGCTTGTTGAATCTTTTATTTCGTCGCTGAAATATCGTTTGCTCACTGCTGGTGCGTCAACGAATGATATATTGCATCACTATGTGTCGACCATCAAAGCCCTTAGAGCAATAGACCCAGCTGGTGTGTTTCTGGAAGCAGTGTCTGAGCCAGTCAGAGACTATTTACGTGGACGGAAAGACACCATTAAATGTATTGTCACTATGCTTACGGATGGCAGTGGAGGGAAGGCAAATGGTTCCGGAAACCCTGGGGATAGTCTTCTTGAAGAGTTGATGAGGAATGAAGAAAATCAAGAGAATGTTGGTTTTGATGATGATTTTCACACCAATGATAAGCATGCGTGGATCAATGCATCTCGGTATGTTTCTGCTGTACATTATCTTGTTCTATAATCTTCCATGGCATTGGATTTGTCTGACCTGCTTTATCTTTAGATGGGAACCGGACCCTGTCGAGGCTGATCCTTTAAAAGGTACCCTCAGTGAGAGGAAAGTAGACATACTTGGAATGCTTGTTGATATAATTGGATCTAAAGAGCAACTAGTAAACGAATATCGTGTCATGCTCGCTGAGAAGCTTCTCAACAAGACTGATTATGACATCGACACTGAGATACGCACTGTTGAGCTTCTTAAGGTAGTCTCCATATTTTTCACTCTTAAAGTTTTATCTTGCCAAAATATTGGTGTATTTTCTCCATTGTTGCATCTAACTTTACCTAAACTTCTCTTATAATGCCAATAGATACATTTTGGAGAAGCCAGTATGCAAAGATGTGAGATAATGCTGAACGACCTGATTGATTCTAAGAGAGTGAACACTAACGTTAAAAAGACATCTCAAACAGGTTTATATATCTGGAATCTTCTCAGTTTTATGTGGATTCCTATCTGAATCTTACATGTGTTCATCATCCCTTGTCTTTAGGGCCTGAGTTAGGAGAGAGTGAGCTGTCTGCTGATATTCTTACCTCGACGATACTTTCAACAAACTTCTGGCCACCAATTCAGGTAGTCCTGTATTCATCATTTTGAATTTTCATTTATATATAACAAGTGTATAGACTGTTGTGATCGCTTCTATTTGCTTAATCGGAGGAGTAATTTTCAGGATGAGCCTCTGGAGTTACCTGCACCTATTGACAAGCTGCTATCAGATTATGCCAATCGATATCACGAAATCAAGACCCCTCGTAAGCTACTTTGGAAGAAAAATCTTGGCAGTGTCAAGGTATGATTCATGTTTTGTTTTGATTACTAGAGAAAGCAGATACTGAAAAAAAAAAATGTATCTCTTTGAAATGGTTTGGATGAATTTCAGTTGGAGTTGCAATTTGAAGACAGAGCTATGCAGTTCACAGTGTCCCCCACACATGCAGCAATTATCATGCAATTTCAAGAAAAGAAAAGGTACCTTACATAAAATCAACCATTATGGATAATATCTTCGTCCAAAGTTACTAAAATCATGTAAATCTTTCAGTTGGACCTCTATAGATCTAGCTGCAGCCGCTGGGATACCCATTGACGTATTAAATCGAAGAGTAAACTTCTGGATAAGCAAGGTAGATACCGTCGTTGTAGTGTTCTGATTTAAACCATTTCATTTGGAGCAAGAGCTAACTTGTAAAGTTTCCTGAACTTAGGGAGTTTTGAGAGAATCAACAGGAACAGAGTCAAATGTCAATGTGTATACGCTTGTCGAGTCCACAGCTGATTCTGGAAAGAACGAAAGCGAGGAACTTTTGGCAAGTGATGAAGAGAGCGAAAAATCGATAGCCTATTTGGAAGACCAGCTTCGTAAAGAAACGACATTATACGAGGTATTGATGCTTTAAGGGCAAATTTTATTCTACTTATCATTTTGCCTAAAAATCTAAACAAATTCTCAACGATGTTTTTCAGAACTTCATTATGGCAATGCTCACAGTCACACAAGTTGGTAGCATGGCACTAGAACAAATCCATAACAGGCTCATGGTATGTACAATCAAAAGGCATCAAACCTCTTATCACCATTGAATTTACAAGTTTGTTTTCTTGGTTTGCTTTGTTTTGTAGATGTTTGATCCTGCTTACGACAAGTCACTGCAACAGCTTCAGAGCTTTCTTTCTGGATTAGTCGCTGAAGAGAAACTAGAGTTTAGAGATGGAATGTATTTGCTCAAGTCGTAGAACTATAAATATTATATACTAGATTTTGACAGCCCGGGATTATATTTTTAGTCGAAGAATAATGTCATAATTTATACATTGTATATCTTTTTTTGTTAGTTGTGTACATAATTTATTTAAATTGTATTCGTATGTGTACTAATTTTTTAGATTTTGAAGAAATTATAGTTTTGCTACATACTAAATTTTTATTCAATATTTAAAAGTTAGATGATAAACAATCATAATAATTATAATTTTTAGTTTTATTTAGTGTTTTTATATCCGATCTAGACCCGCTATCAAATTGATAAACCCGGTCATCCGTATATAATGTGGTTCAGATTTAATGAAAAATTTGATAATTAAAAATCTGATAAAACTTAGTAAAACCCAAAGATTCTCCATTCGTCCGTGACCAGGTAACCCCTTTCCCCAAAAATGAAATTTGATAATATTTCTATAACTTTTATAATAAACATCTCATATATTTTTAATATTATGTAAAATTGAATAAATTAACTAATTTGTGATTCTTTGAACTTTGATTAAATTTGTATTATGTCAATCGAAAATGGAAAAATAATAATAGAGAACCTAAAATTTATTGATATAACATCATTAGTTTATTTTTCTTATTGATAATCTATTATAATTTATATTTTCTATTTCTAGATTTAAATTTTAATTTTATAATAAATTTTTATTTGGTTAATTATTTTCTATAATTTTGCCAAATTTTTAATTTAAATATTAAGAATTAGTCAAATAATTGACTTTTCATAACAAGTGAAAATTGAAAATAAAATAAAATTTTCAAATATTAACTAAGTTTTATAATAAAATATGAATCTCTTATGCTATCTTATGTTTTCAAAGATATTATATTCATTAATAACTATATATTATAATTTATTAATATATTGATATGTAGTTTAATAACGGTTGATATAATGATTCGATAATCGATAGAATGTTTCAGAACAGTGTCCAGATCAGATTTAAAATATTGATTTTATTATATTTTAGAAGTTTATCTTTTGAATCTTAAATTTATGAATATAAGTTAAAATGCTATAAATACAACAATGTTACGCTTATGTTTGTTTATAACCCATAATATTTTAAAATAAATAGTGTTTTATTTTAAAATGAAAACATAATTAGAACTTTGGAAAATGTTAAGAAAATAAATAACTAAAAAATATACAGAATATTAAAAAGAAACTAAAGGGATGTAAAAAACATCTTGTATAAATAGTATAGATAAACCAAAAAAAAAATTAACATTAAATACTTTCGTAGGATAGTTGATCATAGATATGTACATATATATACATATCTAAAATAATAAAATATATTTTGATATGAGTTAAATAAGAATATTTTTGAAAGTGTAACTACACTAAAACATAATAAGCTAAGTTATTTTTATGCATTTGTAATTATCAAATGCAATTAAAATATACAATTTTTAGACGTTTTCTACAATTGTCTACATATTGCATATGGTTAATTTACGTCTCTATTAAGTTTTGAAACATTGAAAAAATTAGCATGTGTAATGGAATCCTACAATTTTTAAACATACATATTACACAGTATAATAAAAGAACACCTATCTAGATATGTAGTTCTCGTATATCAGTACTAAAAAAAATTAAAGGTCATGTTTAATATATAAAAACGATAAACAAACGAAATGATTGACTTATACTTAAATGATATATAGCTGTCGTATATTTAAACATACAAAAAGAGTTTATCAAGATTTATAATATAGGCGAGTTAGTAGTATGACGTTTAAATGCTTGGTTTTCATTGGTTAGCATTTAAGTAGGTAATATATTTATAACTGAAAAGCGAGTTTAGTGTTAGTAGTTAAGGTAGAGCTGGTTAATTATTTAAACTAAACATAAAAGATATTTGAAATAGTTACCTGTTAAATTAAACGATTTATCATAGAAAATCTATGTAAATAAAATCATTGGTTAAAAATATGTCAGTGGCTTTGCATTGTAAATACTTTTGAAAACCAAGGGTACCTCCAAAAAAGATTTTGTGTTTTAATAGTATAGATTGACTTAATGATGAACTAGTTTTTGTCCCTTTTTATCAAAATATCTCGTCGTCCCTTTAATGAGTTCTCTAACATTCAAATTTGAAATCCCCAGCCAAAAAATACAGTGCACCAAGCGACTGAGCATCTCCATCCTCATTCCATATTTTACTCAATTTATAGAGTAAATGGAATGGAAAATCGAGTAGTGAACAAAAAATAAAAGCATTACTCCATTTATAGAGTATATGCTTTATTTTTTGTTCATTATTCCATTTACTCTATAAATGGAGTAAAACATGGAGTGGATAGGGAGCTGCCCTAAGTTCACAAGTGAAACGAGAGAAAAACTTACTAGTCCAAGCCCTAAATTATTCTAGCAAGAAGTTAATCAAGGTCCATATGTTTTTTGTTTTCATATTTAAAATTGCTCTCATAATGTGTTCCTATAAACTCAGTTTCTAACGTTTGTGAGAAGATAACTTCGGTCGTTCTAAAATGCAGCCTTCTTCAACTTTTTTTTTACGACGGCAGCCTTCTTCAACTTTTTATGAATATCAATAGTTTTTGTTTTTTTTATCCCTTTTATTAAGATTTTTGAGCATGAATAAGATTGTTTTTATTTATATATTTTTCCAACTGAGGTTATGTATTTGGTGTTAATTTAACTAACAGTATGAATCAATACACAAAAGTACCAACAAAAGCCAAAAAAGAGTCACAATAGTGACTAGAAACTTAAAT
This sequence comes from Brassica nigra, assembly GCA_016432835.1. NCBI lineage: Eukaryota > Viridiplantae > Streptophyta > Magnoliopsida > Brassicales > Brassicaceae > Brassica > Brassica nigra. The sequence continues at coordinate 17,416,566 of CM028245.1, read as the reverse complement.
GTACAAATGCATCAACATGAGGGATCACCAATTTAAAACACAAAGGCCTTGGTTGGTAACCTTTGCAGAATGTGGAAATCGTGTTTAAAATGCAATTTCGCAAGTTTTTTACCAACAAAAAAGTTTAGTTGAACGAAATTAAGCAAATGTACAAATGCATCAAAAAGAGGGATCACCAATTTTAAAACACAAAGGCCTTGATGGGTAACCTTTGCAGAATGTGGAAATCGTGTTTAAAATGCAATTTCGCAAGTTTTTTACCAACAAAAAAAAATTGAATGTAGAGTAAAACGTCATTCTCCATATGTTGAGTGTTTGCTTAGATTTGTTCAACTAAACTTTTATTAAGTGAATAAGCGTGTTTTTTTTTGATGAAATGTAAAATTTATTGATCAAGTAAAAATAATAGGAATTTACATCATCTATAGGATGCTAAGAGAGGCCAGAGTAAGAAGCTGTACAAAACTAAAAAAATGAATAGCCCTCCAATGGCTTAATCTTGTACCTCAAACCATCTCTGAATTGAACAAGCCAACTTGTGATCTGCCCTACAGCGCAGAGAAGTAATCCTATTGCGAATAATCTTATCAACGGTTTGGGACATTTGGTCCACTGTCCGATAACCTGCTCGATGCCTCCCTCGTTCCGTTCCCTCCAAAAGTAGTAGATGCAGGTCTGAAACAACATCTTTAACAGAATCTTATCCATGTAACTCAATGAATTGGTACAAACGAACTGCAAAGTAGTGGTCCAATCTGGATCAGTCCGGCCTCCAGTCAAACGATTTGCCAACTTGTCCCAAACTGGAAATGTGTACGGACACACAAAGAATATATAGTCTCGTGTTTCATCCCTCTCTCCACATAATACACACCCTTGTTGAATACCCCATGCTCTCATCCCATCTCTTGTTGACAATCGATTTTTCACTGCCAACCAAACAATAAAAGAGAACCTCGGAACGCCTTGAGAGAACCAGGCACTTTTGCTCCAGAATAAGTGTGTTTTTCTCGATTATCTGCTGAAACAGTTGAAATTAGCTATATTCCTACCTCTTTTATGTATTGTATACAACCACTAACACTTACATTTTGCATGAGAAATAAATTAAACTACCTTCTTTTATCACATATGAAAAATTAATTAACTCTCGCCACTCCAAATATGTTGAGTTTTTGCTTAAATTCTTTCAAGTAAACTTTTATTAAGTGAATAAGTGTGCTTTTCAATTATATGCTAAAACATTTAAAAATTAATTATATTCCTACCTATTTTACATAAAAGCACTGTATACAACCACTAACAATTACATTTGCATGAGAAATAAATTAAACTACCTTCTTCTATATCATATGAAAAATTAGTTAACTCTCGCCATTCCGCATATGTTGAGTTTTTGATTAAATTCTTTCAATTAAATTTATTTAAGTGAATAAATGTGTTTTTCACATTTATCTGCGGAAAATTTGAAAATTAATTATCTTACTATCTCTAATACGTAAAAGCATTGTATATAAGCACTAACAATCACATTTGCATAAGAAAAAAAAAATAAACTACCTTCTTCTATCAAATGTGAAAAATTAATAAACTCTCACCATTCCGCATATGTTGAGTTTTTACTTAAATTCTTTCAAGTAAACTTTTATTAAGTGAATAAGTGTGTTTTTCTCAATTATCTGCTGAAACAGTTGAAATCAATTATTTTCCTACCTCTTTACATAAAAGCATTGTATACAACCACTAACAGTTACATTTGCATGAGAAATATATTAAACTATCTTCTTCTATCACTATGAAAAATTAATGAACTCACGATCACTTAACCAATAGTTATTGTTGATTCAACACCATCAATCACTAATTACTATGTTTAAAAGTAATTAAAACTTACTGATTTCTTTTTGTTACATATTTAATGATGAGTCTATAAATTGGATATACATCTTGAAGTGAAAATACAACTAAAAGATACAAAGAATAGTCTCTAAAGAGTTTGTATGTGCTACGGATTTCACATATGCAGCAACGTGCATCAAACATGCCAAACACTAGAGAGATATGTTCTGCCCGATAAATACATATATATATATATATATATTATTCCATGAAAATCATTATTCTAATCTTATAGATTTGTGACATATATAAATCTTATTATCTTTTAAATATATGAAACATTGTAGCCACATAAGTTATGGTCGGATCACATGCATCAAGTAAATATATGACCATGAGGTGAAACTGGATGGTTATGTAAATTTTCATCTTAGTAAAGAGAGTACAAAGAGATTAGTTACCAAAATTTATCAAAGGACTGGTAGAAATTATAATAACAGAAAAATCAAAAACAGTTTGACTATGAATGGAGACGCTATACCATTTATATGAGACAAAAACGATACTAGAATTACTGTCAAAGAGGACACTGGTGAGATCGACATGTCAGAGGAATGGTGGTGAGAACATAGCGAGGTGCGACTTAAGATTAAATTTTCCTTACATACTGTTTTAAGGTTTTACTGTGTGATTTCAACTAAATGTTTTTATATGATGGTAAGAGGAGATATCCGACGCCATGCGTATCAAAAAGTATCCTCTTGTATGTCTCAATATTATGGAAAGTGTATTAAGAATTTGTAGATTCAGCGACGAACCAGTCCAGTCACTAAGTTTAAATCAACTAGTTCAACAAATGATAAATTTGACTAAGACCGAAAAAATAGCACTGAATACTCAAATCACTGAAGATGAAAGCTACCATCACAGCACACAAGAAGCAGTAGCAGACACAAATCAAAACGAAGACATAACAGAAACACCTAATGGATCACACATTTCTTCAAGGCGTGGAAGACAACCTCGAAGAAGGTCTGCCATTGAAAATGTGGTTGAAAATTAGAGCTCGTTTTATTTCGGTGTAACGTGAACAACAAAGTGCTATCCACTAAGATGCCATTAACACTCTTAGACGTGTTGATATCCCAAAGGTACACCGTTTTGGTGAGCTTTAGTATGGTGTATTTACCCAAGCCAACTATGCATCAACATTCATCAGTTTTAAATTCCACAACTTTTATTTTGCAACTCAATTTATCTTTTGCAATGACTTTAGTATTGCTAATTGAAGCCAAAGAAAACACATATCTTTGCGACCATGCTAAAACCAAAATCTTACAAAAGACAAGGAAGTTACCAAAGAAATGAGCTCACAGGAAACCATCATCAATTATAGGAAAAGATTGCCTTTCATTATTTATTAATTTTTGCGCATAATTTTTTTTGAAGTACAATTTGAAAATTTATGGTACGATTTTTTTTATTTTCGAAAATTGAGAAATTTTTGAAAGTTTAAATGATTTAGCAAATTTGACATAAATTTTTGATATATTGAAGGGCAACTCTCTCAGATAGCGATTTTTAAGTTTTTGTCATAAAAATTAAAAAGATACAAAGAAAAAAATGATCAAAATAAGTTTTCATTAAAGAGGTAGAAGACCATTATAATTTTTGCTTTATAGATATATAAATAATAATAAAGGAATAAAAATATTTTGTTAATATTTGGAATTATCAGTTTTAAATAAGAACTTTTATATCTTTTGAATTTTTTTTACTTTTCAAAATTTCTTCCCAAAGTCAAATTATTTTTAGAAACCATTTTAAAATTTTATCTTTAAATTTTTATTTTTAAAATTTTAAACCCCACCACCAAAATATCACCTTTAACTCTAATCTTAGGGATAATAATTTATATTTATCTTAAATTTATAAATTAAAAGTTATTTTATAGAATTTTTCTATTCTATATTGAACTAGATAGTGGCCGCATCTCATGCGAATAATATATATCCAACTAATTCAAATTTTTATTTTTATTTTAATTTTAATCTAAATTATTTAATTAGTTTCAAATATTAAACTAATTATAAGATATAATTTACCTTTTTATTACAACACAATACATATAAATTTGGTACTTGAATTTTTATATTCTAGCCGTTATTGCATCTTAATGCATTTTAATTAAAATTTTACATTGTAAAATTAAAATAATATAAAAGATAAATCTTAAAACTTAAACCATAACTACCAATTATCAGTGAAACATATAAAATCAAACTCTATTCATCAAAGTCTTACTTACATTTTATATGAATTTATTTCTTCATTGGAGTTCATAGTGACGCCTATTAAAAAAATATACAATAATTAAACACATACTTCTATTTAACTAAAATTTTACAAAACAAAAGTAATGCATTATATATGTCTAGTAAAAGCGGAATTTTTAATTATAACGGCAAAAGATCATATTTTTGGAATATATTTTTGATTGATAAGATAATTATGTAGCATTAAAAAAGTTTTCTTTCAAAAATAATAAAAAATATATACGATTTAATATTACTAAACTATAAGATGAACAAAACTATAAAATTATTGCAAAAATTTGATAACACTAGTTAATAATTATTATTCCTGAATGTAATGAAAATATCTATTCTATTGTTTATGAAGTGATTTAGCTTATGTGTCAACTTTTCCATAATAATAATAATTACATTTAATGAAAATATTTTTTAAATAATCATTAAAAATGTTTAAAAACTAAAAATTTGAAAAAATATTTATTAAACTAAAGATTCAACCTAAATTATGAAATATGACAAATAAGCTCCCAAAAAATAGTAGAACGTGACAAATACGCAAAATAACCTAAAATCGTGGAGAACATACAATTAAGCAAAGCTAAAACTATCGCCTAAAATTATTTTAAAATATAATAAATAAATTAAATTACGAATTAAAATTGTTAAAACATTACAATAAATAATAAACTAAATTATGAAAAATATGACAAATAATCAAAATTAAAATTATGAAAATATAACAAATAAATAAATTATCTAAAATTATGGAAAATATGAAAAACAAACAATAAAAAATGACAAATAAGAAAAAAAAACTAAAACTATGGAAAATTTGACACATAAGCTAAATCAATTCATAAATAATAGAATAGATAGATAGATTATAATACTTGTAAGACTAAATAAACGAGTAAACCGTAAATAAACGAGTAAACCGTAAACCATATTTCCGGTTAATGAATTTTGAGAAAGGAAAAAACTTGTAGGTATTAGGGTTTTGAGTTACGCCGCCTAGCAACCCTCTATATAAATTGAGCTTTCTCTTATACCTCTATTATCTTCTCCACAGTCTTCTTATAGCATTTGATTCTCTGTTTCCTAAGACTTTATTCGTACTCGTTTGTGTGTTTATAGTTTAGAAGTTCGATTAGAATTGCCCGGTGAAGAAGAATTCCCAAAAGATAGGAAGTGCCGTATGACACTTTAAACGCAGAGGCGGACTGAATCGAGGACTGCATCCGGTTTTTTGGTTTCTCAATCCTCCGTTCAGTCTTCTCCCCCACGACCGTACGCGGATCCTAACCCGGGCTCGTTTGCGAATCGTGTCTGAAGCTGCCCGGACCGGGTTGGGTGATCTTGACCGTACTTCCCACCGTTTCCGTGTCCACTTCTGTGTGGTTGATTTTAAACGGGTTTCTGAGGGTTTTTTTTTTAATTTCTTTTGGTTTACTAATTGTCCGATGCCACGTCGACGATAGCTTTTCTAGGCAATGATCGTCGATGCTACATTGGACATAAACGGATGTTTGTGTTTCGCTATTCTGATAGGAACCTGTAGATCTTGAATTCTCTGTGGTCTACGGAGCCATTTCAGCGATTACATTTTTTATTAGTTGATGTTAATAATAGCGATTAGAGGGAAGAGTTTGATGATGATTATTGCTAAAATATGGAATTACCGTCTGATTTTTTTTGATGTGAAAACGCTGGCTATTTCTGAGATTTACTTCCCACTAATAATTTTTTAAAGATTTGATCTTTGTTTTGTTTGGACAGTGACGATTGATATTAAGGTCTCGTTCGTCGTAATATGGGCCGTAAAAAGCCTATTTGCCGACCATTCTGTTATATCACCACCCATATTCTGAGTCCTATTATCTTTGTTTTTTGTTTTTGTAATTGGCCGATGATTAAAATGATTAAGACAAGCATATGTCTGAATTAATCTATGTTGATAAGCCTAATCTTCTCAATGAGGCCTTTTATTTCATTTTTGTGTTTTGGTTTATAGAGGAAGGGTCAAGTGAGGATTAAAAATGCATAGTTCAGATGATCACCATGATTACAAATCTGTAGCATAGTCTTTCGCTCCTATCTGATGACCCACTCCAAAATTATTCTTCTGTCTTATGTTTTTCATGGTTATTTAGTTTTTTTTTTTTTGAGTTCAGTTACTATCCTTGCCAATTTTTGAACATTGTTATTGTTGAGATTGCTTTTAGTGTTCTTATTATAATTGAAAACACTTGTATATGAATGAACGTCGGCGATCTATATTATTTATCTAAATCAATATTTTTATCTTCATCATGTCATTATGAGTACTATCTGGTTGGAGATATACTTGCAAGATACCAAAAATGTATTGTGTTATGTGTGCCTGCAAGCACTAAACATTGTTGACAAACCAATTCAAATATTCTAGTGTATACAGCAACTACAAACTCCATCAATATTCTTGTGTATATAGACACAAACTAGGATTAACAGAAAACAAGCTAGAAAAGATATTCTCGTATATCGTTATTGTGTTGGAATTTTTGTAAAAGAATTGGCTGTGAGCCTGAGCTTGAGATAATCTCAGGTTGTTTATGCAGGTTTATTATGATGAGCAACTTTGATATCCATTAATTCTTTGGCATATGAGAGTAATAACCTTGATTTATTATTGGAAAAAAGTTTCTCAGGTACACGATGTTTACTATAATATGGTGAAAACCATCTAGAATATAAAAATGTGTCGAAAACTATACATGTAAATGATAATTCATGCCACATATTCGACGTAAACGTGGTTATGTTGCCAAAATCACAAGTGGTGTTAATTGATTTTTAAGAAACTAAACGGGGTCAATCTGTAATTAACAAACTTACAACCGATTAAATCAAAACCCGACCCGACCCAATACGTAAACCCGATCTGTAATATATTCCGTTTTCCCCAAATCGATTTTCTTAGGGTTCCAAACTGAGAGCTGATTTCGAAAACAAGTGAGAGATTGAGAGAGAAATCGAAAGAGAGAGAGATTGAGAGAGATTTCAGAGACTAGAGATTTCAAAGAGACAGAGAAAGGGAGTCGTGATAGGGTTTGGTGAAATCGAATCCGGATGAGCTAAACGAAGAAATTGGCCGACGATGAGGTAAGAACTTTATGAGATTCATCTGTTGTTTTGTTTACTTCGATTATTGAAATCAATCGATGTCTAATCCCCATTTTTGTAACAGTGATTCAGTATCGGTGAAGATTAACTGTTTCCACTCGGGTGTGTTCACAAATGGTGATGATGGGAAGCTAAATTATGTTGATGGTCTGATGGAGCAGTTCGAAGTCGATAGTGATGGAGCCTATGAAGAAGTTCTCAAGATCATTGGTCAGATAGTTAGCGTGGGGAGAATGTGGTACAAGTTATCATATGAGGATATCTCAGATAAGAAAGAGTTGCTTGAAAATGGAGAGAAAAACAAAAAGAGGATGACTTCTAATGGTCGTTATTATGGGGAGCTTGATGTCTTCATAGAAAAACCTGAAACTGTTGTTCTTACTGTTGATGGTGCCGTGGGTGATGCAGAGACTGAGCACGCAGCTGGTGATGGTGACGAGTTTGATGCTGAGCAACAAGATGACGAGGATGATGGTGATCATGAAGCAGAAGAGAGTGAAGATGAGCATCAAGCGAGTGATGAATCTAATAATGAAGACGATATTGACAGAAATTTTGAAGAGGATCTTGAGATGTTTAGGGATGAGAATTATGAGGATGAGATTCTAGACGAGATGAGGTATATCCTGACACGGAGCAGTCATCTGATGATGAAGAGGAACAAGCTGAGAGGATGGCTAATAGGGGTGAATTAGATGGCGTTTTAGTCTTCGGCAGACCTTTTACAGTGGTCAAGAGTTCAAGAAGCAAGTGATCAAGTATATTCTGCGGACGAGAAGAAATGTAGTCTTCAGCAGATGGGAGAAGACAAAGATTGGTGCTAAGTGCAGTGGTAAAGGTTGTGTGTGGCGTATATACTGCTCAGTGGAGAGACCCATCAGTAAATGGATGGTGAAAGTGTATGTTAACACACATACTTGCCATCCCACAGGTAAGTGTAAGCTCATCAAAAGCCCTGCCATTGCTGAAGTTATGTTGGAGAAAATCAGGAAGGTTCCTGAAATGAGTGCTCCGATGATTAGAGAAGAGTTTAAGGATACGTTCAACATCATAATCTCTCCCGAGCAGGCAAAGATTGCTAGGCGTATTGTTCTTGATAAGCTGCAGGCCGAATGCAATGAGCATTTTGCAAGGCTGAGAGACTATGAGATGGAATTTTTACGGTAACAATTTTGTTTAAAACTTTCTTAATATTTTTCATAGTTAAATGTACTTATGACTGACTTTTTTCATTATTATTTTTCAAATGCAGCTCAAATAAGGATAGCAAAATAAAGATCAATACAACAACAAAACCAAACAAAGCGAAAGCATTCCACTCCATGTATATCTGCTTTGAGAAAATCCGAGTGGCATGGAAGGAATATTGCAGGCCGGTTATTAGATTAGATGGGACGTTCCTCAAGCACAGCTCTCTGCAAGGTCTGATTCTTACTGCGATAGGAAGGGATCCCAATAACCAGATATACCCAATAGCGTGGGCTGTGGTCGACTCTGAGAGCAATGAAAATTGGCAATGGTTTATTCACAGGTTGAAGCTTGATTTGGGTTTAGGCATGGGTGATCTTGTGACAATCATATCAGATCAGCATATCGTGACAAAGAAGGAAAGAAAGGAGGTTGAAAAATCTTGTGATGAAGCTAAGCATTGCTATTCTTATCCTAGCACATGTGGTGATTATGAGTGTGTTGAATTTTCAAATGGTTACTCAGTCAATTTTCCTTCTCGTACCTGCGCTTGTAGGAAATAGGACTTGTCTGGAATTCCATGTCGCCATGCTGTATCTGTTATCCGTGAGAATGGTTTCGAGGTTGAAGATTATATTTCAGATTATTATCTGACATCGAAGTGGCGAGGCTTGTACATGATGGGTTGAGCCCAGTAAATGGTCCAAAGTTCTGGAAGAAATCTGGTGAAGACCGTATTGAAGCACCACCATACAAGAGACCTCCTGGAAGACCAAAAGGAAAGGCAAGGATTAAAGGAGTGCATGAATCCCCGAAAAAAATAAGACCAAAGTTGATAGAAAAGGAAGAATAGGCCATTGTGGTCTTTGTGGTGGTGAAGGCCACAACTCAAGGAAGTGTCCTCATGAGGTACTTTCTCATCGCAATTGTCAAGCTTTTTGTCTTTCTCGTGTTTGATTCATTTTATTTTGTTGCAGTCTGATGAAAGCAGAAAGCGTAGGCGTCTCAACAAGGAACAACAATCACAGGAACAAGCAATCGAAGATGTATCTTCAACTGCACCACCTGCGACACAAACTTGACTTCAACATGGAACAACAATCACATGTCTTTTTTTTGTCTTTCAATGTTTGTTTTGGTCCTCGGATATGGACCTTTTAGTATTCGGATATGTCTCTTTTTTGTGAATGTCTATGGTATTACTCTTGCTATGTATGACAATGTCTGTTTTGGTCCTCGGATATGGACCTTTTAGTATTCGGATATGTCTCTTTTTTGTGAATGTCTATGGTATTACTCTTGCTATGTATGACAATGAAGCCTATTTTGAATGAAAAACCACTTGATGTTAAAGGCATTTCAAAGATGTTCAAACCATTACATGTCTTAAATATTACAATCTCATGTTTTAAGCATTACAATCACATATCTTAAGCATTACAATCACATATCTTAAGCATTACAATAAGACCATTAGAGCTTAAGAAAGCTATTAATGATGTCTTCTTCCAACTCTTCGTTCTTCACCAACTCACTTCTAAGCTCAGCAATTGTCTTCTTCAATTCCTCAATAGTTTTGTCTTTCTTGCGATTTTCGTTTCTAGCTTCAATCAAAGCTCTCTTCTGCCATCCAAAAGCTTCTCCCTCATCATACCATTGAAAAAAATTGCAAGCACCTCGACACTAAGACAAAGACAAAATTATACAGAGTAATACTCCAATTCAACATATACAGAAGAAGAATCGTTGTACCTTGTATAGTACAGACCCATAGAACCTTCGACCAGGATTCTTGTTTGTCCATGCTTGATATATCTTCGCCTCTAACCCGCAAAAACAAAGCACATTGCTTTGAATTGCCTTGCCCCATCGGTTTTTGCTGATTCCTCCACCCAGTTCCATCTCTCTCTTTCTCTGTTTCGATTTCTCTCTCAATCTCTCTCTCGTTTTCGAAATCAGCTTCTCGGTTTGGAACCCTAAAAAAATCGATTTGGGGAAAAGGGGATATATGACAGATCGGGTTTACGTATTGGGTCGGGTTTTGATTTAATCGGTTGTAAGTTTGTTAATTACAGATTGACCCCGTTTAGTTTCTTTAAAATCAATTAACACTAATTGTGATGTTGGCAACATAACCACATTTACATCGTATATGTGGCATGAATTATCATATACATCGTGTAGTTTTCGACACATTTCTATACTCTGGATGGTTTGCACCATATTATAGTAAACATCGTGTAGCTGAGAAACTTTTTTCCTTTATTAAATGCAAAGAAAGCTTGGAATATATAAATTATTGTAAAATATTGAAACATTTGTTATTAGAGTTTGCATTAGGCCTGGGCATCCGGGTTCTCGGGTTCGGGTCTTGTCGGGTCCGGGTCTTGTCGAGTCCTGGAAATTTAGATCCATTTAGGTACCCATAATTTTTCGGGTCGGTTCCAGATAGGGTCTTGTCGGGTCCCGGTCGGTTCAGATCTATAATTAAAATACCCATAATTTTCGTATTCGGGTCGGATCCGGATCGGGTTCGGGTATTTAGGATATAAAAAGGAAATGAAATACTCAAATTCCATCGAATCTAGTCAAAAATTATCATATATATCTAAAATTTTACAAAATAACTTAAAATAAACTGTTATATTTTACATTTCAAACTTCATGTTACTTGACAATGTTATAAAATAATGACAAAGATTGTTAATAAAAAGATATATTTTAAAGTTTTTAAGTCGGGTTTGAATCGGTTCTTATCGGGTTGGGTTTTTTTGCGGATCCGGGTCTATTCGGGTCGGTTCTTTTCGTGTCCGGATCCATTCGGGTAAAAGAATTTTGGACCCAATAGATACTTATAAATTTTTGGTTCGGTTTCGGGTCAGGTATTTTCGGATCGGTTCCGGTTCGGGTTTTCGGATCCCTGTTAAAATGCTCAAGCCTAGTGTGCATCCCCTTGCCTGTTTACCAACCGATGCAAATATTAAGATTCCTTTGCAACCCACTTGATGAAGTAAACATCTTGAACAAGACTTGTTAAAAATTCTTCTGGTAAAGACTAAAAGGTTGAAAACAATTACATGCATTGGAAATAATATCAACCGGTTAGTGTAAATTGCGACCATCTGGTTAGTTACATTGAACTATAAACACCTATCTTTTTCATCAGATTTAAGATTGTGCATCAGAAAAGCAAAAAAAGAGCCAAAAACAACTGTTTCTGTTTGTTATTAAAGTCGTCGAAACCAACTGTGTTCAAGGAAGATAACATACAGGTAAATCTTCTTTATGAGAGTAAAATCCTTACATCAACACATTTGGTAATGCTTGATGCTACAAGCTGAAGTACATATTAGTGATGATCTTTAAGCATGTTTATCAGCGATGTCTAAGAGACACGTACTGAGTTCCTGAGACTTGGAAAACATTGCCATGTGATCTGCACCTTTGATCTCAATCACTTCATTCGGTGGAAAGTTGCTGATCATCAAACGCTGGGATTCCTCACGTATTTGATTATCCTCTCCGCATATGATATAAACACGTGGAACCGATCCGTACCCTTGTTCAGTAAAGGGTTTTGTTCCTGAAAGATTGTCCGTAGATAAAGCAGGGTTTTCCCGTACCAACAGTTTCGCCAATTCAAGATCCTAATGTACTCGCCAAAACAACAGCAAGAAAAAAGATTAGACTTTGGTTTAGTTACTACTAGCAATCTCACTCATTTGATGGAGACTTACTTGGACCGGAGATAACTGATATAAATTCTTGGCCATGAACTTTGGTCCGAAAACAACAGTACGCAAAGGAGGAACATGAGTATCATAGCTGCGAAACACAATGTCCAACAACTCTTCTTGTGTAAGGCTTGGGACAAACTGCAAAGATTTACCTTACCTTTCAGATGAGTGTGATCAATCAATCATCTAATTGATAAAAGCAAGTGAAAGAAAACATGCCTTTTCAAAAGGGTAAGAAGGAGGGTTCTTGGTGTCTGGCATAGTAGCTGTCAAGAAGACTATACAAGCGATCTTACGAGGGAACATGTCGGCAGCCAGAGCAGCCGGTATGCCTCCCATGCTATGAGCAACAATAATCACTTGTTCTTCATCATCATCCGAGCTGAGAACCTCAAGCAAGGGTTTTGAGTAATCCTCTAAGCTCTGGATCTCTTCCACTTTGATCGTGCTTATCCCCGATGCAGCAAGATCCACAGCAACCACGCTGTGACCGGCAGCCTGGAGAGGTGGTATTATCTTGTACCAACACCATGCCCCATGGCAGACCCCATGGACAAGCACAAACCGCTTCTGTTTCTTCTTTTCTTTCTCCATTTGACTTTTCTTTTTGTTACAGTCTGTTTGAGAACTCTCTTCTATTATATCTGTGTAGGTATGAATATGATGTTTCTCACGCTGCTGTCGTAATTTTGTTTTCTATATTGCCCCCCGTAGCTTGCGGATCTTGGTTTCTTGAATTTACAAGTAAAGCAATAAGACTTTACAGGTACAAAGCACAAACAGCTTCTGATTCTACTCCATTGACTTCTTTTTTTTTGCCGTCTATTCGCGTGTTTAAGAAATATGTATAGAGATATCATATCGGTGAAGTGACATAAGAACAATATTTGTGTAAATGTAAAAATCCAAGGTGGTGTGGTACGTGATGGACATTTCCATCCATTCTTTTGTATCATTTTGGGCTTACAAATAGTAAAACAGAACAAACCCCTAGTAAGCGCCACCACAGAGACTTTACCCCCACCTTTCTTGAGCTTGACGCTGCATCCACATGTTGTGGTAACTGAAAAAGCTTCATTTAGCGTCACATCTTTGCACCGCCGGTACACTTTTTTACTATCATTCCTTTTGAATCAATAAATCATACTGCAATAACAAAGTTTACGTCACATTCAGTCTCACAAACCCCTTTGAATCAAACCCATACAGACATGTATTTTTCTTTCTTTTCAGAACCAAGTATAGACAAGTATGTCCCATACACAAATAATGGATGGATCCAATGGCCAATCATCTCAAGATTTTGCATATTTTCCAATCTTCTTGGAGAATATTTACGACATTTATTCATACCAGACTACATTTCATTCGACCTCCATTCCATGTTATAAGTTATTGAGAGTAGGAGAGGGACCTGGCTTGAATCAAAAAGTGATTGTTCTGAATAGCTCTGGCTTTGGCATTCCTTCCGTTGCTCTCCATATTATGTTTTCTAGTTTCTCACATAACTTCTTGTAGAACTGCAAAAATTGCAATATACCATTAACTCAACACAACAATGATGCACTTTGATAATGCAATTGTGGATCAGATATTATTTAACAAACCTTGTGGTATTCAAGTGTTTCACCAGCAGCCTTTCTAACATCTACCATGAAAAGTGATGGTGCCACCTCGTAAACCTGCATATTACGTTCATTTTAAAACTGTATAGAAACCTTTTAATTGTTGATTCAGAAGAAAGTTAGACTAGAAATATAACCTCTATCACAACAGCAAATTGCCCTGCCTTGATTGAAGATAAACCCTCCAGCCTTGTCTGTTCATCAACATAGCGTGCATTGTCAAGAAAACAATTCATAGCAACTCGACATTAGAAAACTCTAGATCTTCCATTTTTTGAACGTCAGAGATATAAACTAAGTTTCCTTGGCAATCATATATCAATTTACACATAAAACCTATTAAAGTAGAGAGTTTGAGAAGAAACGCTAGACCTTGAAGTTGCGCGTATGAGCCCTAAAACCCATTGAGGTCGCAACAGCCTCAATATTAGCAATTATCACACTAGGCTCCCTTCGAGAAACAAAACGGGTTTGCCTTTTAACAAAATCCTGCAAGAGCGAGAGATCTTAAAAGGATAAGCCACCAATATGCATGCAACGAACATCACGGATTCCATTTCTATCTACCAATATGCCAAGCAACCAATTATCTTATGAGCTTATATTTTTTACAGAACTAGAACACCGCATCAAAGGTTAACACCATCCATCAAGTATGTCAAAACAGGTACTACCTGTCGCCTGTCAAATAATGCTGATAGGTTTAAGCCTTGTGATAAGGTAATCATCTCAAAGGCATTCATCATCAGGGGTCCCTCATATCTTCTCTCTATATTCTCCGCTACATAACTTCCCTGTGAAACAACAAGTGCAAGTGTGCAACTGACAGAGTCAAATGTATGTAAATCAACCAAAAGTAGCTTGAGCTAAGAATGTTTTTCTTTGCATTTTAGTTACCACTTTGGGATGAGCACTAAGTTCAAGTTAAACACTGTAGATGTGTATTAGAAATTACTATATTTTACAAATTTCCAGGCCATACCATAATCTTAGTAGGAGATACATGTTGATAAGTCACTGTGCATAACTACTGTAATTATGTTTCTAAACGATCTTAACAGTTAATATGAAATTTCACCACCAAAGAGCATGGATGAAGAGGGAAAGACGAACCTCAATTCCATCAAAAACTGCACGAACATCATCCAGATTCACTTCTCCCTCTTCCTTTGCTCGAGTAGGCATGTAATTTATTCTGAACCACCGATCATTCCTAATTCCTTGAATTTGAATACGCTGCACTAATTGGGAAACATCCACAGATAAGGAGATAAAAGATTTACTAAGACTTTTAATAATAACAGCAGAGACGACAAAGCAAAACACTCACTGTATTGGGATTGGGGTCAAGTATCCTCTGTATTAGAGACTTCACGTCTGCAGAGAACCACTGTGGACAAGTAAACTCTGCTGCACTAATCTGTAGAAAAAGTAAAGATGACTATTCAATTTTCCTTGATAAGGATGCAAAAAGTGCCAAGTGTTACTTACTTTTCTGTACAATGATGGAAGATCGGTCTCAGAAAAGGGTAAGAATCCAGCCATAATGACGAAAAGAATAACCCCGCAAGACCAAATATCTGCTGCTGAACCATCGTAGCCTTGGCCATTAAGTACCTCTGGAGCTGCATAGTTGGGAGTTCCACACGTGGTTCGCAGAAGTTCTACTCCCTGATTCAATGCATAACAAAATGAATGAATGAGCGAGCTACAAAAGAATTAGAGTGTGTGTGTGAGCACTTACTTGCTGAGGCAATGCACTGAGTCCAAAATCCGAAACCTTCAGATTACCATGGTTATCGAGTAGAAGATTTTCTGGCTGCAATTATCATATAATGGCACCACATAGATCATCAAAGCCTGGAATACAAGTAGTAGAAATGTTCTAAAAACAGAAAAGAACAATACTTTGAGGTCACGGTGGTAAACACCCTTGCAGTGACAATGAGCAATAGCATCTACAAGCTGTTGAAAGTATTTGCGTGCCTCACTTTCTTCAAGTCTCCCTTTATGAACCTTCATGAGGTGAAGACGACATCCAAAAGAAAAGTTGAAGCATAAAAGCTAGTACTAAAGAGACTTTAACTAATGACAAAGAATAAAGTGACATACAATTCTATCAAAGAGCTCTCCTCCAGTCACAAACTCCAAAACGATATATATCTTAGAAGGACTCGCCAAGACCTACATCCGAAGAAACATCATCAGATGGACGATCATGCGAAAGGAGACAAACTTGGCAGATGCAAAGGAAACATAGACATACCTCATACAACCTGACTATGTTAGGGTGCCGTACAATCTTCATTATAGATATCTCTCTTTTGATCTGGACAAGAGAGGACAACAAAACAATTACAAGATAGCAAAGGCCATAGGAATTAAACACTCAGAAGAAGAAGAAGGTACCTACCTGATCAACCATCCTGTTCTTAAGTATAGTACTCTTAGCCATGATTTTGATGGCAACATTTTCTCCAGTGTCTGTGTTCTTCGCAAACTTAACCTTAGCGAAACTGCCTTCACCTATGGTGCGGCCAACCTCGTATTTACCCAATCTCCTCGTTTTCTTTATCATATTTCTTTTCTTCTGATCCATTACATCAGCTGCATCAATCAAATTATTTAGTGAAAATCTAAACAAGCCACACAAGGATCAGATTCAATTCCTTTAACTAACTAACAAAATTCTGGCGATTTGGAGAAAACCCAACTCAATTTTTGATGGTTCAATGGAAAAGAGTCAATTTTGGGAACGTAAGAGAGCAAAACAGGAAAAGTTCGTATGAGATTAGTAAGAATAAGACATGAAAGATAGTGTCTTTGATCAGAGCATAATCAGGGTCGTAATTGTGAAATCTAACAATCTTTGATCAGAGAATTAAAAGTAAAAGTAAGCCTTACCCTTTTTGTGAAGATTAATATCGAGCGATCCTCTCAGGTTTTTCTGAGGGACTCAAAATCTTTTCTTTGATTTTTTGATATATGGGTGGACCAGGTGAAAGAAAACAAAAATGGAACCTACAAGGAGTCCCTTGTTGTGAACAAAGTAACCACAAACGTTGGATCGTTATGAAAGATATCCGAACCGTTCGATGATGTTTCTTTTTTTGTAATTGTTTTGAGGTGCAAGGATGTCATAAGCAACACTATTTTCTTATTGTTAATTATTCATTTTTTTGTTTCTTTTAAAAAAAAAAAAAAAACTATTTAAGATTGCTTGCAGCCTTGCACACATTTTTTTTGTTTCTTTCAGAAATTTTCTTGAAACGGATCAAGATACTACTCGCCACTGAGTCACTGACAGCTAGTCATGGCCGGCTTAGAATCTTTTTCGGGGGTGGGGGTTTATGCAATTCTTTTTTCTTTTTGAAACTTGGGTTTATGCAATTTTGTAAAAACTTTTTACTAGAAACAGAAAGGAGAAAAACAGTTTTTCAAAAATAATTAACAGAACAACTGAAACAATATTATATTAAGTGGATGGATATTAGTATCATCTCTTATATATTAAAAGAGAAGTCATGACTTCTCAGTGTGATTTTTTTTAAAAATAGACTATCTACTAAAATTGGTTACATTACATTTTCATTCATTAATAATTTTGATATTAAATAAAACACATTATTAAATACACAAATCAAGCCACATATTTATTGTTGCCATGATCTTCTCATATGGTTTCCTATTTTTTCAAATTTGATATCTCCTTAAATACTATTGTTTTCCATAACATCATAAATAAGATCATCTAATTAATATACTTGATAGCAGATTTAGATTGAATATATATTAATAATTTAATGTTGTAATAGTATACCTCCATATGTTAATTATTTACATATTTTTCGATGTTAACTTTTCAAATTATAATTTTTAAAAATAACAAAAATCAACATTATCTAACAATGATTAATCTATACTACCTTTAACCAATGAAATTTTTTTTCTACCTATATAGTTTATTTTCAAAATTAAACAAAAACTAAATGTTTAATTATTTTCTCGATATATAAATCAATGAAGCTAAAAGTTTAATTTTTAAAAAACTTTCTAAATTTGTGAAATGTTACAATATCTTTAAAGATGACAATAAAAAAATATTTTACCAATCTTTATATATATTTATGATTTCAATAATAAAATAATAATCCAAAAATATATAGAAGAATATACGAATACATGTGAAAGTTTGAAACAATCTATTTAATAAAAAACAAATATATCGTAAAATTGTTATATTTTAAAAATTGATAGACACACCTCATATATTTAATAATATATACCAATATAGAATTGAAAACACAATGTTTATATAAAAAATGAAAACAAGCACCCGTGCGGTTGCGGATCGAGATCTAGTTCTTAGATTTATAATTACATTTCTATAATTATCTTTCTATCTCATGTAAATATCATATATTATATCTTTGTAATTATTATATTTTTTTGTCAACATGTAATTATTATAATGCTTAAATGGAGTATTAAAATGATCCTATTTAATTTTGAACGCAACACAATAGTAGTTATAATATTAGCACACTATATTTAAATTAAAAGTATGAAACTAAATGTTTATCCAAACTTAAATATAAAACAATTGGGATAACAATAATTCTAGTTTACTTTCCACCACCACCATCACTCTAGTCTAATGAATATTCGTCTTATTGAATTGTAAAGAAGAGTTTGAGTTCAAATTCTGATAATTAATATGAAATAATAAATATATTTTCATCTACTTATATAATATTTAACATATTTTGATAGTAGTTATTTATTTCAGGCACATCAAAAAATTTATAGTATTTGGTTATATTTGTTGAAATCTGTAAGAATAACTAAATGTGAAAGTAATCATATTATATTATAAAGGAAATTGTTATTTTATTTTATAACTACAACATAAAGAATACTATTTGTGAATTGATGCATATGCCACCATTGCAATAAATATATTTTAGTATCTAGATTGACGACAATGAACACGTTATCTCTCAAATGAACTGCAATATCACCAACTGCTTTACTTTCAATTTGACATTCACTATACATACAAACAATGTTATCACATTTAAGTTATACATAATGTAATAATTTATTTTGAAATGATTACATCTCTCATTTTCAATAGAGAAATTTAGAAAGTAAAATCTCTTCTGTTTCAGAATTCTAAATAATTTGAATCGGTGTAGAATTAATTATTATGCCGATGCCATCTGAAATCAATAGAATTTAAAAAAAAATGTTTAGACCTGTTTCACAAATCTAAAATTATATCATTAGTTACCAACAAAACTTTTGAAGACAAGCCTCCAATGAAAAATATCAGTGATTATGTAAGGAAAGAAGTACAAAGAAGATGACACAAGAGGAACGGATTGAAATACGGTGGGAATATTGAACTAGAGTTTAAATATGTTATTGCTTGTTTTTGTTGAATTTGAGTTTAGATTTTTTAGTGGTTGTATTGGTTCTACTGATGTTTATTTTTATCTTGATTTGTTTCTGTAGCATACAACACATTTATAGTTGCTTGAATTTTCTTTCTCTAGTATCAATGTAGACATAAAAGATAGATATACATTTGTAAACAATACAAAAAATATTGTAAATTATAATATATTAAAACTATGTATAGCATAAATTATTAATTTAGTTAAATGCCTGAACTCAGTATTTACTAAAATCAATTTCATCCTATACATTCCATAAGATGGTAATTTGATTATTTCCGTTTTCTGAGTATTTTAAATTGAATATACTGAGAGTCTTCTTGAAAAATGTTTTGTATAGAGAAGAGAAGACTTTTAAGTATAGAAAATTTCAAAATCGTTTTCACAATAAACATCTAAGTAGTTGAATAAATAAATATATAACATAACATATTTTATTATTACCAAAATTTTCACGTTTACAAAAGAAAACAATTGCATATCGGAATATGCTTTAGGAACGAAAATATCAAGATAATATTGATAGTATGTACTATAATTATTTGACACAAAGTAGATATTGTGTAGCTTTTTACAGAAAATATATGCTTCCAGCCAAATACACTAATGATTATATAGTTCAATATAATTAACACAGTCCCAGCAAAATAAAAACATAAGCATTTATAATTACACATTACAATATTTATGCATAAACGTCAATAAAAACGAATATCCAAGTAAGTTTTCAAACAAACTCATAAAACTATGAGATGTAAGATGTCTCGTTTCGATGATATCCAAGGTGTGGATTGTTTGTTAAATGTTAACGCCACAATTCAAAATGATTTAAGTTTCAAATTTTTCATGTTGTCGTGAATCTTTATTTGACGCATTTGAATCATACTCTGAATTTTTATCTTAGAGTTTTTTTCTTTTCTTTTTCTTTATACCTTAAAATGTTATTGTAGTGAATTACTGTCAATTTTTTTTGTCATCTTTTTATTCATCAATTACTGTCAATTTATTTTAGAGTTTTTTCTACTTTTATTCTTTACTAGAGTCTCTCTCCGCGCTACGCGCGGAAAATTGCGTTTACAGGTTATTTTCTGATTCGAATTTCAATGTTTTGGTTTGGAATAGAAGAATTGTACTCTTTATAATGATGGGATAGTCGGTAAATATGAAGTTCATGTAATAAAAGAAAAAAAGTAGTGAAGCCAACATAAATAATGTGAGAAAGAAGTCAAGTCTTTTGAAGAATAGAAGATGCAATGTCGATCATATGAAAGAAGCAGCCAATGTGCATCATGTGGAAAAAGTACCCTGAAATTGTCGGAGACCAATTTAGTTAGCTTAGACTTAAGTACATAGCAAGCCATGTTTTTAAATTAAAATATACTTACGAAGGAAGAATGGGTTGAATCTTAGTGTCTTAGCTTGTGGGAAGGCAATCCTGAGAATTCCAAGGAATTTAAATATTCAACAGCGTATAATGTATCATTTTGATCTGATTGAGTGTCCGATATCTCAAAGCTGTCGGAGCTGAAGTAATCTCTTGACACCCCGTCAGTCTGCGAGATGGTATAAGCGTTGATTTCATCGACAGTCTCATTACATGGTGTGAGTATAGTTGTATCAGTATAGGAGGTCTGGGAAGCTATCAGTTTGTTGACCTCTCCATATGCAGCATCCACAACTTCTTTTACTGGATCAACACCACTCAGACGAATCAATGATCTATCGACAGTTATCATTTGTTCATGGTAGTCCTCACACTCATATCCCGAATCCAGTTGTGGATGACCTTCGCCGACTTTAAGGAGCCAAGCGGAGAACTCTTTTTCTTCTGGATTGACTCTCATATTTGTTTTCAAAGAGAACTTGTGGCAGCAATTCCATAGGTATGAGTGACTAATTGAAGCTAAGACAGTATCAGCTCTGCTTCCTTGTGTAATCACAGGTAGTATCTGTCTAAAATCACCACCTAACAACACTGTCTTCCCGCCAAAAGTTTGATTGTTTGCGGAAGGATTTTTCCTAGACATTGTGTCTCTCAATTGTTTTGTCTAGTGCCTCAAAAGCATGCTTATGTGTCATAGGTGCTTCATCCCAAATTATAAGATCTGTTTTCTCGATTAGCTCAGCTAGCATTGTTCCTGGTTTGATGTTGCATAGCTTATCCTCGGTGAGCTTTAAAGGGATATTGAAGCGTGAATGCATGTTCTACCGTTAGGCAGCAATAATGCAGCTATTCCTAAAGAGGCAACATGCAGAACAATTTGTTTTCTCGATCGAACCCTAGATATAATGGTTTGATATAGGAATGTTTTCCCCGTGCCACCTACACCATATACAAAGAATAACTTCCCATCCTTTTTATCAACGACTCAGGCAGAACAAAAATTTTAAAAATTTATAAACCAATAACAATAAAATCTCAAAATTTAATAACTCCATTAGAATTCTTCTACCAATAACCCCCCCCTTAATCGAATCAAGAACTGAGATTATATCATCGTTTCTTTTTAATTGGATATTGCAGAGAAAGAAGTAAGGATAACATATTTACCTGGGAGTTCTATGGGTTGTTCAGAGGGTGGGATATTCATTCTGGCCAAATAATATGAAGAACGAAGAAGACGCCAAGTCAATCTGGTCAGCTCGTGTATCTGGTGATCCTTACAAACAACATGATATCAATAAGGTATTTGTATTAGCTTCTTACTATGCTGAACTAATATTAATATATTAAACTTACGGTGTTATGGAGAGTTGTGCAATAGAAAGATTGGGTTTCGGGAGAGTTGTTGAAATGAATATTTTAGCATTTGAAATGAGTTTGTCAAAATCGTAAATGTTGAGTCAAAGAAATAACTCACCTTCCTTTTCTATGAAGATTTGGCGTGAATATATGTTTTCTAATGATTCCCAATCAATTAGAAAACCAAGATAATATGATATCTTTGCCATATACGATCAATAATTACGCCAACCGTATTGGATATATTTCAATATAAGCATCCAATATCTCCTTATTAATTATTCATATACAAAAACGCGCCAACAATTGTTAACTGAATATATTGATTTAGTGTGTATCACATTGGTTTGCAATAAAATTAAACATATATAAATATTTTCTAAAGAAAGTTATTTTATAAATCTCAAAATATACAACACAAGTAATACTTTAGATCAAGGAAAAAAACCTGCATAAATTTTAGTAACACTAAAACATAAACATATGAATCAGCAAACCATAAAATATCCAAGTAGATCATATGATCATAGATAATGTCAAAACAAAAACTGAAGCAAATGAACCAAAATAAAGTCTTTCAACAATCCAAAAACAAAATCCAAAGCAAATGAAAAAAGCATAGTAGCTCAACAAACCCAAACCACTTCCAAACATATTAGCCACGTTTGGCACGCTTAGCCTCATCTGACGCAATCACATCAGAAACTCTCTTTTGCCCCTCTTTGGCATGTTCATCATTCGCAATGGATGAACCTTCCTCTTGATTACCACCTTCCAAAGTCACTGCAGTAAGAGTGACAACCACGTTCTCGTCTGAACCGCGACCTGGAGCTGGAACTTGAAGAGGGAGGACCTTAGTGACAGTTAAAGCTTGGGTCTTGCCTTCTAGGTTATGTTTTGATATCTTGATAACGAACGTGCGCTCCTGACCAATGGCACCAATCAGGGCTTGAGGCACGGGGACTACATGACCATCTCCTATGCCCTCATTAGCCTATACAAATTTAAGCAACCGTAAGAATACAAATAAAAGCTGAATGATGGACAGGTTCGTGATTACCTCATAGTAGCTCTCAACCAACTCAGAGGCTTTCTTCCCAGTTAAATCACGCCCAGCATCACCGAGTAATACAAAGCTCGCAAGATCATTGTTGTCATATACAGAGATCTTAGTGAGATACCTATTTCAAAGACACATCAATAATGGATATTGAAGATGTATATAAATAAAAACTATAAGCACAATTCTTACTCTGCAGCACCAGTGATCTCAGTCTTTCCACACTTCTTACACATAAGTGTGGTAGGTCCTTTAGTTGCTTTAGTCCTGAAACCACCACAAGCGATGTAATACCATGCGGAATCACGCACAACGTCATCAATGGTGGCTGTACACTCAAACCAAGCCACCTGCAAAATTGCAACACAGAAGATACTCAATAACTTATCTCAGCGAAACGCAAGTACGAAAACATGAGATGTTATACCTTCGCTTCTGCCTGCTTCATGTAAGAGAGTAGCTCCCCTATAGTAGCTGTCTCAGCTTTTGTGACAATCTCAGCATTAACTCTATTAGCAACTTCCGAGTTTGATTCAAGCCTGATAAGGTTCAAAAAAAAAAAATCAAACATATAAGCAAGACATTCGGCAGATAAAGTCGACGGTGAAAATTAACATATGAATACATACCAAGCCAAATACTCCCTGGTTGGCTGAACATCCATATCAACAAACACACGCGAAGCCGACATAGATGACAGAGAGAAAGCACCTATAGCATAACCAATTTTCATATCAAAGGATAACAAATTAATCAAACAATCTAGCTATAAACTGTCTTACTCAACACATAATATTACTACGATATATTCCCACGCAGCTGACTAACATGGACAACCCACAAAAAAAGTTAAGAAATACGAACCTTCAAAACGCTTAGGATTCACGGCTGTGACCAAAATAACACTCGGAGGTTTTCCTAGCGCTTTGAACTTCTCACAGAAGACAGTAGCGGCGTTGTCCCAAAGATAGAGCTTCATCACAGGACCACTGTATCAAAGAGAAAAATGTATCAATCTAAAAAGAATAAATCTAGATCTTACACAATAAAAAGAACTTACTCATGTGTCCGAACATGAACCAAAATTTGATGCAGAGAAGGTATCTTGGCTTCATCAAGCACAAGATCCTCGTTGAGAGTCTGCTCATTCACCAATTTAATATGACCAATATAATCTGCGATTAAAAACAGAACTTAGTCATCTAACAATAATAAACAATCGGAGACGTCAGATCAACATAAACAGATAAGTCTGAAAATAACATCTTCTAAACAAACAGTGCGAATCATAAAAACTGAGAACTGAGAGTTCTTACCATACAGATCACCTTTGAGGTTACAGGCCGCTTCGAACTGCTCATAGCCATGGAAACGGAATTGGTCTTCAGGAAACTGAATCGAACTGCCCGTCAGAACAGAGAGGACAGACTTCCATGAGAAAGAAATGGTCACGTCTGGATCAGCAACCCGATACACATCCTTGTTCTTAGAGCCAAAGTAGTTGTTGAGCCTGTAAGTGGAACCGAGAATCATGTGTCGCAGGTAAGTGTCTAGACCTATAAGTGTCTTCGTGATAGCCTTCCTCGCCTCCCAAAAATGGATAAGACGAAACCTCAACTCGTCCTCATGTGGGCGAAGTTAACATTTTTGAACAGCACAACGCCATCGGATTCGGCGGAGGGAACATCGGAGCAGACGACGGCCTTGCCGTTACGTTTCCCTGAAGAGGAATCACCGAAGGCATCTTTAGCTGGGGACACACCGGATTGGCCAATAGGTTTCATCAGTGCGGCTGAGGGTTTCATCGGTGGGGCGGAGGATTTCATCGGTGCGGCGGAAGAGCCACCATCCTTGCCTTTAGGTTGCTTGCAGAGAAGATCGCCGGAAACAGAGTTTTGGCTGCTGGATTTCATCGCTTGAGAGAATTGTTCTTGTGCGTAATAAGCCCGTGAGGAGAAGATTGTTATATAGAAGCTTAGAGGAAGGAAGCCGAAAAGAATCCATAAATGCGATAAACGGAGGATTCATTCAATGGGTTGATTAATGCGTCGATCAATCGACGATCCGTTGAGAAGCGGTAACGACGAAGCGTAGGTTGTCGAGAGGATTCATCGTTGAGAAGGGGCCCCCTAGGGTTCGAGATGATTCACCGCAGCGTTTTATGACTCGAGCATCAGTGGGCTTGGGTCTTAAATCAATCTTGTTTAAATCAATTCACAGATTTAAAAAGAAGCCCAAGCTCATATGAATTACGGTTCAGAGAGAAGAGTCACAAAACGTGGGTGACGTGGACTAAATACATCTCCTAATTGGTTGTTTTTTTTTTGCAGACGTGGAGGGCTTGAGAGGGGAGGCTATTCCCCCTTTAGTATATAGTTGATGTTTTTGATCAAATTAGTAGCAGTAAATAATTATGTATTTTTGATACATTTTGGTTTTTATATCCTAGCTATGTGAAAAATTTAAATCCATCACCCTATGGTTCTGGTTTAAAGATGTGATTAGATATATAATACTGATTATGTAAAAATAAGTCAAAGTATTTTAACTTTAACTGGTTAACTTTTGGTGTAGTATATATTATTTACACTAAATTCAGTTGTAACAATTAACAAATATTATTTATTCAGATGTATTTGAATATTGTATTTTTTAATTATTTTGTAAAAAATATATTTCTCCAAATGTAAAGTGTTTTTATTACTATCTTCTTGACAATACAAATAGTTAAAGTATAAATTGTAATAATAATTCACGACCACAACCACTAAGTCTACTTATATATAGTTTACTATTTGATATAGTTTTCAATTAAAAAAATCTAAACATGGTATGAATTGATCTACCTAACCTGTTTAAAAAAAACCAGAGTATATAAAATTGATTTTGCATAAAAGATATTAACATTTATAATCAAGTAAGCAAATACAGTAACAATAGAGATGTAATATTTCTTTTTGAAACACATGACATCCATATTTCTTCTAGACAATGTTATGACTTATAAATTATAACAAATAATGACCCATAGGTACATACATGTACAATACCCCTAGTATTTTACAAATATTTTATTCTCATATAAGCTGATTCATATTGTACTCCAACTCGCATCAATGACCCTTTTTCTGCTGTCCATTTCTCTACACTTTATAGATTTCATATTCAGCCAGAATCTTACTGCAAGATAAATAAGGAGCTGCACAGAACCAAGTGTCATTATGATGACAAAAAACAGGTGTCAATATAAATGGTAGATGTTAGATACTCATTTTTATTTATTCATGTGTATGAATGAGTATCCAATCGAAGATAAACATGACGGAGCCCATCATATAACATATCCAATCGATGAAATATCTTAGATTTATTGTTAATTGCATACTGGCGAATCTGAATTTCACACCATGAAACACTTTCTTGCAATGGATAAATCCCATGGACTTGTGGAACCATTTCAGCTAATGGGTTTTTCCTTAGTTGTAATGCTTAGTTTCTGAACATTCAAATTCTGGAAAGAACAACAAAGTGATGACAAAAGATCAAACAACCAGAACTCATGAAATTACATAACCATACCTTTTTTGTTTTTCCTTGTGGTTTGCAGATTCAATAACTCTGTCATTTTGACTCTAATGATTGTGTTAATGTCAGTTTGGAGCTGACTGAGATAGAAAGATCTCGGACATAGCAAGAAGAGTCATACCCTTTCACAAGCTCTTAAGTTGTTTTCAAATGAAGCTCAACCGGCTAAAGATTGAGATGCCTGCAGCCTTAGTGAGAACACAGTTTCTATCCTCAAACAATATATAGGTCTTCTGTTTTATTGAATGCAAGTTGAAATACTTAATTGTTTACTGGTTTTACCTTTTGCTATGAGGTATGTCTTCCCTTGCAGATTCTGCGACATGTGAACGCCCGTTGCAAATATGTTACACAGTTAGACCACATATTTCCTATCCAGCCGTCTCGGACTTTCTTCACTTTTATATACGCCAGTTTCTTGAATCCCTATTTTCTGAAAACACACACGAACAAACCAATATTTACATGTAATTCTGGCAAGACCGTTGCAGGAAAAACAAAATAACCAAGCTAATCACCTTATCACAATAGACGTTTAGCTCTTCTCTAGTAATCATCTGAATCAATATTTATCTGGAAAGACTGTAGGAGAAACAATCACAGAGTTAAAACCAAATTAACGATTGATGAAACACGAATTAGCTAGACAGATAAATCTTACGAAAACATGACATCTTTGTAGGAACGCGTTTCAAATTGCGCCAGAAAGCGCATGAGATAAACGAAGCAGAAACAACAAAGTAACAATAAACCAAATCAGGCAGCCACGACCATGTCATCTCAGCATACTTAAAACAATTAAATTTGGGATTAAAAAGGTGAGTGCTTTTTCTGATTTAAAAAAAAAAGGTGAGGGCTTTTTGCGATTTACCATTTGCTGGAGCTGTCCCAAATGATTTTCCAATTGTTGTTAGCCATGGATGCGCTGAGATATGATTGACGGCTTTGTGGAGTGGAGGAGCAGAGAAGATACAACAATTTATATATAAAAAGAAAGAGAGGGAGTCAAAACGAAACAATAAAGAAAAGATTAAACAGTCTCATTGATTGATCAAGAAGACCAAACAGAACAGAGCTACAGAGCAATCGGTGAAGATGAAGTGGAAGAGTTGGGAAGAATCAGCTCTACGCTTCAGAAGAAATTAGGTTTATACAAAAATGGGTTTGAACTGGGTTATTTTAAAATGTAAAGAACACGCATGAAAATAACAAAAGCCCAAAATACAGACTGAAAACCACAAAAGCCCAAACCGCGAGTCTATTTTCTGACGTGGCGAGAAAACCTCACCCTATTGGCTGATTTTTTTTTCATACGTGGACAGCTTCTCCACTCACCTTATTTTCCTTTTAATATAGGTTAGATACTCTAAATGTTGCTGTAATAACTGTTGTGGATTATAATTAACTCTTCTTCACGAATGTTTAATTTTTAATGAAAGTTATATTTCAGAACAATAAAGTTTAACTAAATGATGACAAAAAAAAGTTTAACTAAATATTTGCTATAAAAGTTTTTAAATGTTTCTCAAAAAATTATTTTCCATTCTTTTCTATTTTCAAATTTTATTGATAAGATACTCATAGAATATCTCTGAGTGGATATGCGTTAAAAGCATGGTCACCGGTATACATGTATAGAAATGACAATAGTTGCATATTTTAGGACTTTTGTAATTTATTATCTTCAACAATGTTTCTCATATAAAAATGCATTAAAGTAAAACTAGTTTCACCAAAATTAAATTGCTTAGAGATATAAGAAAGTTGAACAAGATTTTGAACATTGACCAAAAATCTTGGAAAAAATACTATTTATCTCAAATTATTATTGTTTTTATCTCAAATATATCAAATGTAGTAAATCACAATCCATTAATTTATGTACTGATTAAGTTTTTTTTGGTAAAAGTATTAATTAAGTTTTGTATGTAAATAATTACAAAAACTCAATAAGATAACAAGAAGCATAACACATCCTTAGCCAAACCATGAAATCATCACATATAGCTTTAATCTGCATATTCATGATCTCACTCTAGGCTCTGCATGAATGTACGTATAGATCTTGGTTTGTGTTTCAAATCAATGCGTAGGAGGTGACATGATGGAGGGTGGAGACGCAGTGACACTGAGCAATATTTTGCATCCCTCTTGTATCCATATCGAATGCACCCACGAGTCCTCTAGTCAATAGTCACTGTACAAAGACTGTTGGCGTTACTCCTAGTTAATAGATAGATCTAATAAGAGTGTTTGTTGGCGAGAAAAAGATACTCTAAGGGAGTCAAACGCTCCAGTGCTCCAGCCCGAAAAAAAAATTATGGCATACTCCTGCCCGAAACTGCCCTAATCTGGAAATAGATAAATCATAAATCTTTATTTAAATCAGAAAAATTATCAAAAGACCACGGAACCAACAAAAACTTGCAAAATTACAATCCAACCAGGGCCATTTCGCGGACCATCCAGATCCGTGTCCATAAAATTCGGATCTCTTTCTCCAAAACTTCCGAAACCTTTGTAAGACTTGGTGTAACTGTACATCGTAATAAAACTTCAACTAATATAAATTGTATCAGTTACAAAGTTATTCTAAATTGAACTAGGTCGCACTTTTAGATTTGCAATTTATTATTATGTTATTATTTAGCCGCATATGTTGTTATCGATATATTTATTGAAGTTCAAATAAAAAAAGATTAGTTTATAGATATAACTAGAGAAATTACATAATGTTTATAGATATAACTAGAGAAATAACAGAGCATAATGTGAAAAGTAATTTACATAACAACTTAGTAAAAGTAGATAAAACTTCTATGTCATAAACACACAACAAATCTTCAATTGGCCAGCCACGAGCAGTCAAGTGTATGTCATCGCAGAAGTCCCAAGCTGCACAGTTCCATAAACAACGATCGCATTTCCACTGCGATCTTGATCCATTTAGGGAGACTACAAACACTGGTTCTATTATTCTGGAGCACCAGCAATCACATGGCACATTAGGATCTATCCTTTCAGCCACAGATATGAACATGGCAGGTTTTTCGTAATCCCAATGGCCTGTGAGCTCCCAACTATTGATGATTTGAAACATCTGATCAACATGTTGACGAGTAAAAGCAGGGTAGTTGTGAACAATTCCTCTACCATCTACGCTAAAGGCTAAGTTCATCATACCATCTACAAATTGGGCCAACACGCATCCTCTCTCACCAGCACAATGTATTTTTTTCTCTTCCTTCATCAACTAAATGGAGGATGAAGAACTCATACATACCTCTCACGTAGATGGCCTCTGGATTACCCAAACGGTAGCAGTTAAGCCTGAATGTGCAAACAGCATTGACCTCGTCTAGCCAGTCATTCAGGTAAATGAGATTGGCCGATCTGTAGAAGTAATCATCTCTTCCAACTTTGTTGAACCCGCGAAAAGCAATCCTTGTAGAACCAAAGTCCTAGATATTGGTCGTACATACCTTGGAGAGAATCTTATGAAGCATTGAAGGAGGGAGAGAAGCCAAGTTCAAGTTCTCCATGTCTAACTCTGATAAAAAAGCGGTTATTATGGTTATTGTGTGAGAGAAATCACGTAAATTATTTGTTATTGTAGAAGTGACAAACCCTTAAGCATTAATGAACCACTCACCCAAATTCAAGAAGAAGCGTGTCCATTTAAGGGTGATTTGATGGACTCCTCGAGAAGACACGACTTCTCTCATACACCTTCTGACTATCAACAGTCGCATCTCTTGGAATTGGAACTTTGTATAACTTTAGTTTATTAAGATATATAACTATGTATAAGTAAGTGAAACTAAATGATTTAGATTGCCTAAATTTATGAAACTAAGAAAAACGTAACAATTTAGATTGTATAAGAATTAGAAACTATGTAAAACTTAACGAAATTTAAATATTTTTTGTTATATTTTGTAAGAAATGATCAATATACTTAGTGGATATATTTAATGACATCAAGTAGCAGATATGAGATAATAAATAAAAATGGTAATATTTAGTTTGAGAAAAATCCTATAATATAATGATTCAAGCAGTGGCGTGTCCATTTAAGGGTGATTTGATGAGTAGATTGACTTCCCTAGATAGCACGACTTCTCTCCCCGAGAAAGCACAACTTATCTCACACGCTTTCTGACTGCAACAGTCGCATCTCTTGAATTTTGGAACCGTGTATCACTTTAATTTATTAAGATATATAACTATGTATAAGTAAGTGAAACTAAGTGATTTAGATTGTCTAAATTTATGAAACTAAGAAAAACGTAACAATTTAGATTGTATAAAGATTTGAAACTACGCAAAACTTAACGAAATTTAGATATTATATTGTTATATTTAGCAAAAAATGGTCAGTTTCCAAAACGGATTATACTTAGTGGATATATTTAATGATAGCAACTAGGAATATAGGAGATAATAAATGAAAAAGGGTAATATTAAGTTTGAGAAAAAACCTATAACTTAATGATCTATTAGAATATATTACCCTAACTTCCATTTTGTAGCTCCTCTGTTTCTCCTATTTATGGGTGATTTGATGGACTCTCAAAAGAACACGACTTCTCTCATGAAAAAGTCTCTTGTAATAATCGTTACACTTGCTTTTAAACGCCACAACACTACACCGTCTAGAATCATCATCACCCTTGCATTTAATCACTCATTTAAACTCCACCACAGTAAGTTAAATCGTCTCTTTGAGTCGAAAAAAAGAAAAGAAAGGATTCATCATCTCATCTCTTCTCTCATCTCTCAACAAACAAGATGACACACTACAATATGCTTTCTGAGGTTTCTTATAACCCCAAGATCACGGCTTGGCGTTTCAGAGTCAAGATACACATGATCTACTCTTTCCATTCCTATGTTACCATCAGTGGACCTTTCTATACCTATGTCCTAGCAGATGAAGATGTAAGTGTTAAATCATCATCACCTCTCAAGTTTGTAATAACATGTAACCGTGACAAATAAAAACTTGATCCTTGTACTTTATTTATGTAGGGATCCAAGATGGAGATGACCTTTATGGGAATTATGATAGGTTTAGAGGCCAAGAGAACCAAGATTGACGATGGGTTGAAATCTTTCTGGTAGAAGTTCACCGTTCCTATCCAGGTTTCCAGGCAACTAACTCTCGGTTCAAACTAACAGCTATGCGCTATATGCAAGTCCACATCATCGATCCTATGAACAATCGGTCTTTCATAGACTTCAAGAACATCCATGCAATCCCTCACATGGACCACAAGGACCAAAACTATCCCATATGTATGAATGCTACTAAAAGTTAAATATATTCACATATTTAGAAGTTAGTAACCGCAATAGTCGCATGTCTTGGATTCGGAACTTTGTATAACTTTAATTTATAAAAAAAATATGTCTGTATAAGTAAGTGAAACTAAGTGAAACTAGCTGATTTAGATTGTCCAAATTTATGAAACTAAACAAACTTTATGAAACTAAGAATACCTAAGAATAACCTAACACTTATCTGGTAGATACAATGGGAGTGGTCTTCAACACGGAAGCCCATTTCGATGATCCTGCAAGACCAAGGATGGTGTTTTATATAAGGGACAACATGTAGTAGAAAGTAACATATGATCGAAGCAAAATTTATCTATACTGTAATTGACGTACTTTTTGTTATTCTGAATAGTGACAGTCAGATCAAATATGTGGCAACTGGTGATCATGCCTATGCCTTCCGGGATGGTCTTGAAAACATGAGAGGTCGTGGACAGGTGATTGTGGTCCTTAAGATGTGGAGGGTCTGGAAATTTTGGAGTAAGTGTAATTTCTGTGTCTAGTTTTAAATGTGATAGTTGAGTAAAACGTTTACTAAAATCATTTATACAGATTATTTTGGTCCTCCTGATCTATGGCTTAAGACCGAGGGTGGACTTTCTGACTTCAGGTTCAATCCGCGTTTGGCCGAGTTTGAGGACTTCAAGCAGTCTCTACTACGCAGTGACCTTTATGTTAGGAAATATGGGGCTGTAGGTCTTCTATAAATCTTGTTGTTCTCACTGTTCTCTATCTTTGTACTTGTCTTAAACTTGGTGCAACTTTGTTTAAATGTTGGTGAAACTATGTCAAATGTTGGTGAAACTTTATGGTTTTAACTTTTTTAATTTTCTAACTTCGAAAAAAATAGATAAACTAAAAGCTCGTGATTGTATAAACTGGTAAAAATTTCTGTTTTCACTTGATCAATTTTTCGACTTTGTAAACTTTAGACAAAGTTGAAAATTATTTTTGTATAAATATGTCAGACTTGTGTTAGTTTCACTTTTTCAATTGTCTAACATCGTAAAAATTATAGAAATTTTTTCGATAGATCAATCCAACTTCGCATAACTTAGAAAAAACATAAAGTTTAACTTTGTCATAGCTTTAGGAATTGAATTCTCTTAGGAATTAGTTCTTGTACATCATAATTCCTAGAACTAAAACGACAGTAATAATAACACAACCTCCTGATATCTTTATCTTGAGCATTATTTTGGGACCTTCACTGAGTTCACCTTCACTCCTTATTGTTGCTTTGAGAATTTGAACTTCTTCTTCTAGCATTCGAACTTGGTAGTCCAACTGTTGTATCTCATCGGTGAAAGCTTCATCAACCCATTTGAAGACGTGATTGTCGTTCTCAAGCTACAACATGAAATACATTCTAAACGAGTAAGCGTAATTCGTAAGCGTTCAATAACTAAACCGAAACGGATGTACCCTTTGCGAAGCCGCATAGAGACACCGATAATACCGGTGATATGGGTTTGGATTGCTTTTGGAGATGATCTCGGTGACGCTCACCCCGCACCAACACTTACTAGGTATTCCCGGAGTACGTACTCGTCTCCGACCAACGGTCATGGAAGATGAAGCGGACATCTCCATCATTTCTCTCTCGGGGTTGGGAGGAATTCGGTTCTTGGGAGAGAGCAAGGTCGAGGAGAGAGAGCGAGATAAAAGAGAGAGAAAAGGGAAGATAGTGAATGGGGAAAACAAAAAAGGTCTTTAATACTTCGATTAAACGATTTTGGGGTTTTAGCAATTTGGGAAGAGAGAAATTAGAAATTCGAAAAGTTGGGCGGGAAAATTTATCCCAGAGATTTTCGTGGTAAAAATTTCACCAAGTTTTCAGTTTTACAGAAAACATCAAAGTTGTACTTTTTAATTATTTCGATTTATCTTAGTTATATTCTACTTAAATGACTGATTTTATGGTTATACCAATTAAATTATGTTTCCTTGGTTCATTTCTCATACAATCATGTATACATAATCTTGATTTCGTGCCATAGTAAGTTTTCAAATCTAACGATGTGAATTTTAACGAAAATGCTATGAGAACACACTGTATTTCCTATGTGATTGCTAACAAGCAATGAGATGGAATTTTAACAATTCTGATTAAATCATAACTAACATAACACTAATAATAAATAACCATCTTATTACTTCCATGACTTATTAACAAGTTTAGAACTTACAACCATATCACTCAGTTTACCTATCGTAGTTATACCAGTAAAGAAAAAAAGTTTCACTAAGTTATACAACACACAAATACAAATTATTTCACCTCACAATGTTCCCATACGATAAAAATACCAAAACTGAATGTGAAAGGCTTACAACCTAATCCACATCAAAATTGAAAGCGAAAAGTTTACAACTTACTCTTCTTCTGTTTCTTGTGGGGATATTCATCGTGTTCCAAACCAGTGCCCACATTCTCTTCTTCTCCATATCCATTCTCACGCTCACAATAGTTCCTACTACAAGAGCTTTCTCCAACTCTTGATAGTTGCTCGGTTATTTGAACTATTTGCAATTCTTCGATGTCCTCCACATGCAAAATACTTCTTCTTTGCTCTCTATCCACTGTTGTTAGATAAACAAACACATCTTCATCATCCAAAATATATGATTGTCTCTTAGGTTCCACTACCAATGGAATGTAACCCAAATTCAGCCTCTTCGTAAACGATCTATTCCCATCTTCCTGCATATCCTCTCCTTCAACAACGAATAAATGATCTCCTCCAATGATGATGTCTTAAAGGATATAGCATACAAACGAGCATCGGTTGGAATCCATTCATAATCATCTCCATCATTCGAATAATGTCCATCATAATCAAAGTGTATATTCGTCGAAAAAGACGCATTGTCTACAATATAAAAAATTAAACTCTTAAAGTTATACTTGGTTATACAGTTATACCATTAAAGTTATACTTCGTTATATCATGTTACAGAGTTTTGTCAGTAATCAGCCCGTCTAATCTAACTAAATTTTCCTAAGTTTTAGAGTTCTAGATGTTTCCAATTAGTAATCAGCTTTCTTTGATTGAATCGTCCTTTCATTCCCGAAATTCAATCATACAGTAGTTGATTCTCCAATTGAGTAATAGACAGACCATTCACACTTCGTTATACCATGTTACAGAGTTTTTTTCAGTAATCAGCCCGTCTAATCTAACTAAATTTTCCTAAGTTTTAGAGTTCTAGATGTTTCTTCCAAAACCAATTAGTAATCAGCTTTCTTTGATTGAATCGTCCTTTCACTCCCGAAATTCAATCATACAGTTGTTGATTCTCCAATTGAGTAATAGACAGACCATCCACAGTTTCATTCCTTTCCGATCCTTGATTAGTTCATGAAACCCAAATGAATAAGAAATTCAATACCAAATTGTAATCAGCTTTGATTCCCGACATTCAATTATACGGTTGTTGATTATCGAATTCCCTAATAAACAAACCATTCAAACTTTTCGATCCTCGATTAGTTCATACACAAATACGAAATCTTCTAGTTCATCTAATTCGTCTATGGTGGATTCTATACATCGGTCTTAACGACGATTTGAGATACATACCCTGTAAAACGGAATCAATAGATCAATGATTCAGCATCCACGCGACGAAATCGAGTTAGGAATTCGATGATAGCGAGGATTCGGAAGAACAAGGAGGACTCGAGAGAATTAGTCGAGAAGAAGACTCGAAGAAGAGAAAGACGACGATGACCACGACATTCCAGACTTGACTCCGATTATTTTGGATTAATTTAATTTATTATTCATTAAATCGGTCAGGGGTACTTTCGACATTAACCACACTCGAAGAAAACATCAAAATAAACAAGATTACGCCATAATTCGTAAGAGTATACCAGATGCCTTATTAAGAGTATCTGAGGTTTTCACTTACTCTAAGGACCAAGAGCCAAAGAACTTTGCCTCACATTTTGTCCAAGAGGAATGTTTTTGGCTCTTTGCTTCAAATTTTGTCCAAGGGGAATGTTAAAACCTTTGATGATAATAAATTCACCAAAAGTAATAAAGGACCAAGAGCCAAAGAGCTTTGCCTCACATTTTGTCCAAGGGAAATGTTTTTGGCGCATTGCTTCACATTTTGTTCAAGGGGAATGTTAAAACCTTTGATGATAATAAATTCAGCAAAAGTAATAAAGCATTCTTATAAACAAAAAAAAAAACCATAAATCATTGCCTGAAAGATGTGTATACACGCCGCCACCTTGGGGTGGAAATTGAAGTTCAAACATTTGATTTCTAGATAAGGAAGTTCTGCTTTTTTTTCTGTTTTACATAAAGGACAAAAGTAAAAAAAGAAAACTTGTCCGAATGATACACTCCAAAGAAGATAAGAAATCCAAAGAAGAAGATAAGACTCAATTATAAAAAAGTGAAACCCATGTTGGGGATGGGTCTGGTCTGGTCGTGAAGCTGACCTTTCTCCACTTCCTACCTATTTCTCTTCTCAATTTTGTTTCTGTCATCATCGACCCCAAACTCAAAAGCATGGAACTTCAAGTTCGACTTCGTCAACTCATCATCATCTTGTTTCTCTTCTTGGCCGTTCTTGAACATGCTGCTTCTTCTTCTCGGATTTTGAGAATCGCCAAGCCTGATCGGCACGATATTGCCGCTAGCGCTCGTTGGCTTGTCTCTCAGAACATTTGGGGTGTTCTCAGGTATCTAACTTTTCCTCATGAACAGAGCAAACTCTTCTTCTCTCCATAACATGATTCTTGAGTTTCTTAAAGTATTGGGCTCTTAGTTGATTGATATGGGTCTCTCTCAATTATCATATTATTACAGAAAGTTTGTTGCTTTTCTTTAGCAGAATGTTATTAAAGTTGCTGAGTTTTGCTTGCTTGATCCTTGCAAAATTTAGATTGAGAAATGATTTGGGTTTTGGCTAAAAAAAAAAAAGATTTTATCACAGTTCGATTATCAGATAACTTTGTTGGGTTCCTGAGATCTTCTGTTGAATAGCTTCATCAAGCTTTGATCCTTTTGAAATTGAAATTGATTTGGGTTTTGACACAAAGTCAAGTAGGAGATCCGTTTGAATCTCTAATCATTGATAAGTTTTTATCCAGGAACATTGTTTTGCTATGTATTGGCTTCATCAAGAAATCTTACTAGTTACTTTTCCTTAGATTTGTATGTATGAGTGGAGAAGATTTGCTATTATAATCGTTGCAAAAATATGTGTTGATATAATTGTTGCTAACCATGTTACTAATTGGTTTTGGTGATTTTATTCTTGTTGCAGCACATTGTCCATTGAGCATGAAGGAGCACCTTTCGGGTAATCTTGTCTTCATGAATCAAATACCAATGTGTTATTTTTTCTTGGTCTGTTAATTGGAATCATATTCTTTGTTGTTTTGGACCTCGAAACATGTGACATTCGACTTTATTTACAATCTTAATCCGTTGATGTGTGATATATGTTATAGCCAGTGGTATAACTATAATTAAGAGATTGGTCTCTTTCAAACTTGTTTTTGCAGGAATGTTGTGTCATATAGTGATGGTCTGCCCGGTAAAGGCAACGGTATACCATACTTTTACTTGACAATGCTTGATCCAACCACAAGAAACGCATTGAAAGACTCGAGGGCTTCATTCGCAGTCAGTGAATCTCCCATTGGAACTTGCAAGAGAGATCCTATGGACCCTACTTGCTCTAAACTAACCCTCACCGGAAAGGTACAAACTTCTGCAAAAAAAAAACGGAGATTATTTTTTTCTTATCAAACTACAAACTTGTTTCTTATGCTTCTGTTCTTTATCTGTTATAATGTCTCAGTTGTTGCAACTGGATGAAGGATCTGAGGAAGAGAACGTAGCCAAAAAAGCTCTATTCACTAAGCATCCAGAGATGATGGGTAAACATTTCTCTAATCTTGTTTAGCGTCAGATTCACGAATATTGTATTCATCAGTGTTTCTTTGTGCTGTAGATTGGCCTAAGGGACATGAGTTCAGTGTCTTCAAACTGGACATCATCAATATATTTCTGATAAACTGGTACGGTGGAGCTAAATCCATCACTGTAGATGAATACCTTCGTTACAAGGAGTAAGTACCAATGCGTGAACCCTTTTTCAAAACATCGGTAATCTCTGGGAAACCAGACTATGAGATATACAAATTTGGTTTTGTTTTATTGTTTGGAGCTCATAGTTTTTGAATGTTTTTCAGGACCAAATTCGCTTCCTTTTTGTGAAAATCTCAGCTCGAAATGAGCAAAAGGTGAAGAAGTATCATGTAACTTACTTGTATATTGGTAACACAATAAAAGCGTGTTCAACTCTTGTGTAAATGACTCTTGTTTATAGCCTTTCAATTACTTTTATGTGGACATGATGAATATAAAAGTATTCATAAATTTACCACAAACAAAATTCAAGAAGGTACAGTATATACAAATATATTGCTATAAATAAAATTTACAAGTGTGCATAGTTTGATTCGTTAAATGTCTTGTCTCTTTGATTCTTATAGTTTTTTTCTTTGGCATGTGATTATTTTGTGATTTTTTTATAAGTATCTACTGAGTTTCGAATTCGTCAAGGAATGATCTCTATTTATCAATGGTTTTGTGGTCTTCATCTTGTTTTGACTTGTCTTGTGGCTCTATATATATATATACATCATACTGTTTCAATGAAGTGCACTGATTGGCGGCTATGGAACGTTGTCGTTTTTGTTTGGGACAGAAACACAACAAAATCTAGAGGCTATAGAGCCCATTGCAAAATCTATGTCAAACTGACTTTGTAATTCATTAACGGTTGAAATTCCTCAGATCACATCTCGACCGTCCAATGGCAAACGAAAAAAAAGGAAAATACCAAACAGAAAAAAGGAAATTTAATCAGATGACCGTTGAAATTCAACGGATCACATCTTGACCGTCAAATTGCTTAAACAGAAAAAGGAAAATTACAATGATATGATCGTTGAAATCAATCACACACAGTCTTATATAATACTAGGGCGGGTGAGCAAAATACAAATAATACAAATTTATTCTAAAAGTCTAATTTATTTTTATCTAGAAATAGTAGTAAAGCTCATAAGTTTTACAGCAATTTTT
Source organism: Brassica nigra (assembly GCA_016432835.1). NCBI lineage: Eukaryota > Viridiplantae > Streptophyta > Magnoliopsida > Brassicales > Brassicaceae > Brassica > Brassica nigra. The sequence continues at coordinate 17,377,392 of CM028245.1, read as the reverse complement.
ACTGTTCATTTCTGAAATTATACTTGTCTAATTATTATAAAATTACAATCAATTAGTTATAATGGATATTAGCTTACTTGAAACTTAAGTTGGTCTTGGTCTTAATTTTCATTGTGTAGGTTTTGTTATTACCAGAATCACCATTGATTTGTTATTTAGGCAGTTACATTATTACCAGACCCACATTCAAAAATGAGAAATACCTATTTTCTGTAAAAAAACTTTGAAACATACGAACCAGTTATATTCTTTGTAGGGATTAGAGTATATGTAAAATTTCTCATACTTTATAGAATCTATTATGATATAAATTATGATCTATTGATGGATATTGTGGAAAAAAACAATGCCAAATAGATTTATATGAAGCTATAATCATTAATGATATTAGATATCTTAAGTCAGCACAGGAGAACACTTTAGGTTAATAATCTCAATAAAAAATCTTCTTAATCAACTTCTTAGAACCACTCTTTTGTAGTATGTAGTTTGGGATTGGGAGATCTCGTTTTAAATACATAATGTCAAAAAAGCAAGATCATTTGTCTCTGTTTCGCAATTCCAAATAAATTAAAGGGAATTTTGGGAAAATGGAACTAAAAACCTCTACTTTTGTCCCCTTAGAACAAAATCAAATTTTGTCACTTTTGGACTTTTATCACCCTTTTGACAAATAAAAATTCATAACAATATATTTACAATGCAAATTTTTTTTAAAAAATATGAAACAAGTAGTCCAAAAGCTTGTTCATATATGAAAAATATTTTTTTTATAAAATTTTTTTTGGAATAGTAAGTTCACAAATTGAGTAAAAGTGTTAGAATATCTGATCTATCATTTGCGGAGACTTAGAATCTTCATTCTAGGTAAGGCACAAGGATCTACCATGCGTAGAATGCGCAATACACTAAAAATATTATGATCTACCGAAAGTAGAATACATAATACACCAATAACATAAACATCTACTACGGAAGAATTTAAAATCTACGGCATCTTCTACGTTCTGTATTGTTGGTAGATAACAAGAAATTCTTATTATTCTCATATCTGGCTTGGTATAACATACATTTTACGGCGTTTTCTTTTATCTCTCGTTTCAGTATTTCCTATCTACGACTCCATCTCTTTTCTAACATTGGTAGAATGCATGTTCTGCCACGATTTTCAAACAAAATCCGAAAATTAAGCAAGAAAACGGTTAACAATTATTCACTAAATCTTTTAAATATTTTTCTTTCCCTTTTTTAGTTCTGCGTCTTCTTCCTTGGCAAACTGATTTTGGATGTCAATTTGGGGCTTCTTCTTTTCATTGTTCTTCCAAGATTCTCCTAATAATTTCAAGTTTTTATTCCAAAATGCACATCTATGCTTATTCTGGTTTGAGGAAATCGTCCAAAAGAAGTGGATGGACATTCCTTGTTGATGAAGAAAAAGGAGGTAGATTACTTACTTTGGACACAAGCAAAACCTTTGATAACCTAAGAGCTATGGTTTGTGAAGACTTCGAGATCGATGTAAACGTGGTGAATATGGAGCTGAGTTACTTACCTTCTGATTTGGTCATTGGCATCGATTCACCCCCTGTTTTCATCACCAATGATCGGCAACTCAAAAGTTTTCTTACATATGTGAAGAATAAAGCTTCGACGCGGTTGTGTGTGTGTATTCGATCTAAGGCCGAGGCAAACAATATCCAAGTGGATTTGAAGTTGAATGAAGATGCTACTGAGTCGCCTAACAGAGATGAGGTGCCCAAGCCGTATGAAGTTGCAGATGATATTGATGGTGAAAGCGATGAAAGTGATGATGAAAGCAAGCTTGAGAAAGGTATGATCAATGGAAAAACTGTCCGTTTTTCTCTGGTTGATGTTGTGAAGAAAGGTCAACATTTTAGTAGCAAAACCGCTTTGAAGGCAACAATGGAAATATGTGCAATGAAACATAATTTCGACTACACGGTTGCAAAGTCGGATAAAAGAGTTTGGTATGCTCGTTGCGCGGATGATGATTGTACCTGGCGTGTTCGCGCAGAGGGATTAACAGGGTCTTCATATTTAACTATCACAAAGTATGTACCTTATCATTCATGTGCTGCATCAACAACGAAACACTATATTCAGACAGCTTCATCAAAGACAGTTGGTACTCTCATTATGCCTAAGTATGAAAGGTTGAAGGAAGGGCCGAAACCTAATGATATCATCCAGTTTATGCGTAATGCTCGTGGCGTTGAGATATCCTACTCTCTAGCTTGGGAGGCACGTGAGTATGCAGTAAATGCTGTGAGAGGCATTCCGGAGATAGGTTATCAAAAAATTCCCAAATACTTGCACATGATGAAGGAAGCTAATCCCGGAACACACACATGTTATGAAACTGATAGCACTGGGAGATTCCGATTCGCTTTCATCTCATATGGTCAGTCAATTCGCGGTTTTTATGCTGCCATTCGGAAAGTTATTGTTGTGGATGGGACATTTTTGAAGGGCAAATACAAGGGAGTTTTACTGGTTGCTACTGCTTTAGATGGAAACTGGAACCTATATCCTATTTCCTTTGGAATTGTCGACTCAGAGAATGACCGGTCGTGGGAATGGTTTATGAGACAACTTAATGTCGTAATTGCTAATGATCAGAGTGTAGCTTTTGTGTCAGACAGGAATGCCTCAATTGCTAAAGCTCTAGCGAATGTGTTTCTGCGTTCTCATCATGGTATTTGCATCCACCACTTGCTCAACAATGTTGTAACATATTTCAAGGGTAAAGGAGTCACTGCTTTGGTGGCAAAGGCTTCAAAGCCTATCGAGTTGCTGATTTTAAGAAGATGTTCAGTGCTATCTTCTCAATTAGTCCTGAAATTGGAAACTATCTAAGACAAGCTGATGTGAGGAAGTGGGCTCGTTGTCAATTTCCGGGTTACAGGTATGATATCAGGACCACAAACCCTGCTGAATCGATCAATTCTGCTTTGCGTACACCAAGAGAGTTTCTAGTTATACCTTTGTTGGACAGCATAAGAGAGATGATGACTCGATGGTTTGTCCAACGTAAAAGAAAAAGTTCTAAGCATACACAGCCACTGACCATTGCTGTGGAGAAGAAGATTGACCGAAGGATTGAGAAGGGTAAGAAGTTTCAGGTTTTCCCAATTGGGGATGACATATTTTTGGTCCAAGGCGATACTATTGATTGTCTGGTTGACTTGGTTAGACGCACATGTTCATGTGGAAAATTCGAGTTGATAAAAATCCCATGCAGGCACGCCATAAAAGCAGCTTTTAGTGTTGGAAAACAAGCACACACGCTCACTGATGAGATGTACACCACTGCTTCATGGAGATCGGATTCTGTCTTTTGCACCACTATTGAAGGTCACAATAGGTAAACATGTGATAGAGCAATATAGGATTCAAGCATTCTGTCTTTTGCATCCTATGTTTCTGAGTTGTTTCTCAGATTATCTTGTTTCATATCAAACCTTGCTTCAAGTTTTATGGTGTTGAACTCAGTATGTACTTTATCTCGGATTATGTTGTTTCATGTCGAACCTTGATTCTTGTTTTGTGGTGTTGAACTCAGTATCTACTTTTTCTCGGATTATCTTGTTTAATGTTGAATTCAGATGTTTCTTCTTATGCAACTTATTCATGTTTAACTCAATGGTAAGTTGTATTAAGATTTGAACCACCATAAGAGTGAATATTAAACAGAGTAACAAACGCATTTGATCTTCTCAAAGTATCTCGAATCAGAGAACCTTACAATATCAATCAAATTTCGAACACAGACATAAGAAACTGAGAATATTCCTACACATCCTACATCTCCCGAATTCTTATTGTTCATTACTTCTTCCTGCACTGTATTTTTGAAAAACCTCTAAGATCTTCAATTTCTTCGGCCATTCTCGACTATTGCTCGCGCATCCTTTGAATCTCGTCACACAGAGCCTCATCTACCCAATTAAAAAGATGTTGTTCCTTCTTTCTCTGAATCGAAAAAAAATTCAATTGAGATCTCGAACAAAAAAAATTGATATTAGATATCAGAGTTACCTGTAAACCGATATCACATCGAAAGAATCGTCTGTATGGGTTCTCTTCTGTTTTGGAAACAAAAGTGGTAATCCCGTTCCCACACCAGCATTTGGAAGGAATCCCTCTATTGTTCATCATGATCGGTTTATTGAGAAATAGAGAAAGAAGGAGAGGCGACTGGTGATTTATATGTTTTTTTTAGGGCAAACCATCGTTTTAAGCTTGTCTGGTATATAGTATGTCAATTTGTATGTGTTTTGGTTAGTAAGATTTGTATAGAAGAGGGTTGGAATCGTTTTTTATTTTGGTCAATATGTTTGTCTTATCTTATATTGTCATTTAGGGTATAGATAGAGGATAGATGAGGGTTGGATTCGTTTGTCTTTATTTTATTTTGGTCAATAGGTTTGTCTTATCTTACATTGTCATTTAGGGTATAGATAGGGTATACAAGAGGGTTGGAATTGATTGTCTAATCTTTTTTTGGTCAATATGTTTGCCTTATCTAACATTGTCATTTAGGGTATTAACATAGGTTATAGATATAGGGTATAGATATAGGGTTGAAAAATTTCATTCAAAATAAGATAGTTAAATAACAATGTCTCAATAACACACCCAAATAACAACATCATTCCTAAACACAATATAATTCAAACATTTCATTCAAGTTCTACTAAAGGATTTGTAATTGTCTTTGGAGGAATGAATTGTGCCATTCTCGAAGTAAGCACAGGATCATTAGCAGCTTCCCATAGGTCATAAGCAATCTTTTGGCGCGCTTCACGAATATTGTCGTCATTCACAAGAGAGATGTTGAAGCCTAGAAGATGGCATTCAATGTGCTTCAACGCATATACTCCACAATCGCAGCCACTCTTGTTTAGTAAGAAGGGCATTGGGGCGTAACTGACCGTATATTGCTTGACCAAGTGTTGATGTCGACTCTTCGAAGACTGGACAGCTTTGACAATTCTAGGGATGAGAACAGCAAATGGCTCGATTTCCTTGGTGTATTTCAATCCCTCACAGTCAAAGACCTCTATCGAACGAGAAACAAAGTCGACGCACATAGAGATCCAGTGTTTACCGACATTTAGAGGCACATACATGCGTGTAACGTCAAGATCCCACATCAGTCCAGTTCGTCCGTGTGCTGGAAGTTCCCCACTGCCGTACTGGTGTAGCAGTTCTGATACTTCCCATTTCTTCCTGTCCTTCGAAACTCTTGGAATGAGGTCTTCATTTGATTACTGAACATGCAGGTCATGAATGCTACTTTAGTTGGTTTCCATCGTCGCAAAGTAGTCCTCTCAGTGAACAAGAACATCGTAGCATCAATTTCCTGAATATTTTAGAAGAGATTATAAGTCAGTGTAGAAAAAAAAGAAACCAGGGGATAGAAAAGGGTTGTAACTACGTTTAGAATTTTAAAACTCACTTGATTATGCACCCAAATTGCAGGTCCCATGACCCGTGATGCTAACTCGGTTGTAAACATAGAAGGTCCAATTTTAAGGTCTCTGCGATGCAAAACACTACTGAGCTTCACGAAAAAATATAATTAACTGCACTGAGGAAAGGCATTGACTTACTGTTTGGAAGTTGAGGACCACTCCATAAGTTTCACCCATGATTCTTCAGGGACAAACACTAATGAGTGATCTTTGTCGTTCACCCGGTCCTCAGGTAGTTCTGTATCTTTGAGACTCAGTTTTTTCCAATCTGCAGGACTAGATGATGATAATGGAGTAATCAATTCTGCTTCTTCTTCCAGATCGAATTGTTGTGAGGGATCAAAACCATCAACATGCGAAACTTGAGAAAGCTTCCCCATGGCGTTCTGTAGATACTCTTGCGTCCCCATAACTCCATTTTTAGATGATTGTGACAAGTTCTCCAAAAAATCCATCATGTCTTCAGTTTCAGTCTCCTGTTAAGAAAACCAACCAGAATATTATTAGCAAAACATCAACAAGGACATAACAAAAGAGGCAAACCACAAGGACAAAACAGAAGAGGCAAACCACATAACAAAAGATTCATTAAACAACAAGGACATTACAAAAGAGGACATTACAATCAGTTCACTTCATAGCAAATAACAAACTAAAAATTACCAGCCGATATTATTACAAAAAAAAACACCAAGAACATTACAAAAGAGGCAAGAGAAAATTACAACAAAATAAAATTCTTCTATATTACAAACCAACACCAAGAACATTACAAAGCTTCATTACAGTATGGTTACCTTTCTTGTTCACCGAGGGCTACGACGAACCGTAGGAGGAACCACAGACTTTGCCTTGCCTTTGCCTTTTTCCTTTGCTGGTGAAGGACACAGAGTCTGTTGTGATTTTTCTTGGTCTTTCCCCATTGTTGCTGAAGGACACGGAATCTCAGATGCTCGTTCTTTTGTCATTGTATCTGACGGGCCAGGAATCTGAGACACCACTTCTTTGAGTTGAGACATCTCTTTGTCGACCTTGTCAAAACGCTCTTGAATGTCTTTCCGCACCAACTCCTTTAAAGAGTTGAAAGAAGAGGTGAACAAGCCTTCAATGAAATTTTTCAGTTCACCTGAGACATCAATATTTTGCTCAGACGCCCGTTGACAAAGCAGTTTTTTCTTTCGGGACTCGGCACCAGGATCATTTATCTTACGCTTTCCCCTTCTTGCAACAACAGCCGGTTCCTCTACATTTGTCGATTCCTCCACATGGGTTTCTGTGACATCTTCGACAGCAACACGGTCTTCTTCATCAGACATTTCCACATTGCGAGGCAAAGCATGAACTTCCCATACAAATTGTGACCAATCTTGATTGATCATAGCAACAATACGATCAACTCTTTCGTCTGTCTTCTCATCTTCCCTAAGAAACTGATCGTCCAGAATCACATCATTGTTCCCAGTAGCGGATATAAATGGGAACATATCAGCCTGACAAGAACAAATCCGATCACAACTAAATTTAAATCATTCTCATAATACAGTCAAAATATAAGTAAAGGAAAGATGAGTACCTTATTAAAGTGGGACTCTAGGCTATTGATATCTTGATAGGACACTTTCCCACTTCCTTTCCAATTTCGACATCTCACTTTTGTAATGTTTTTGTTGATCTTTTTTCCCACCATAGTACCAATGTCTGGGATTGCCTCCATATAACCCATATCTGAAACGCAATGGAGAATCCATCCAACACGTAACTGTTCTTCAGGTGAAGATCTTTGGTTGCTTTGTGTATTGAATCAATCAGATCATCAAACGCGTGCAGACCCCAAGGAAACATCCTCATCTTCTCAAAGTCCATCACCAAACGGATGTACTAATGAGGGATATGAACTCTATCATCCCTAGCTATGAGGTATCCTTGGATAATACAGAGATAGACTAGCCTCACCCTGCCCACATATGTCCATTTGTTACAGACTTTAAGTTGCTCAGTCCTTATACTCAGTAAGTTGATCTTCCTGTTTTGCTTCAGCACCACGCTCCAAAACCCCTTATCATCCTTCCAATCTTCAAAGTCTATGTTGGGTTCATCCTTGAACTTGAGTCCAGTCACAGCATGAAACTCTTGCATAGAAAATCTAAGAGGCCTCTTTGCAAATAGAAACCACAACTCGTGAAGCTTGGAAACCTTGAGCTGCTTGCATATGAAGCTGTGAATAATCTTCCCTGAGTACATGAGCTTGTTGTCTAGGATTTCCAGAATTGGACCGAAGACAGGGTCTTGCATAACTTCCTCATACGCATCCTTCAGAACACTCTTCACCATATCCAGAGTCCTACGTCTACATGTATTGTTAATCTTATCAATCTGGATCTCAGCTCCATCTTCTAGAATACATTTTGGAACCTGGTAAGCCATTCCTATATAACATGAAATCAAAACATCAACTCGTTAGTCATTCTTTTTAAACGAAATCAAAAATGAACAACAACAAGATACAACCATCTTATTTTCTCGCAAAGATAAGTGGTAAAATATCATTCTCTAAATTCAAATACATAAACATGAAACAATTATACATATACAATTCCAATCAAATATAAGTTAATCTCTTGCACATACATGTTAAATAACATTCAAATATACATGTTAAATAACATATAAATTTCACAATTAATTCAACCCAAAACTACAATCAAAACCATAAACATAAATCAATTTGCTTTTTAACAATTCAATTACTTCCTAGTACATTCAAATAAACACATTGAAGTTCTTTGGATTTTGAATTCAAATAACAAACCCGATTCCAAAGAAGCTATAGAATCATTTTCTTTTACAGGTTTAACAATAAACTTGAATCAATCTCGGTTTCTAGGCCATTCAGTAATTTAGAAATACATGCACATCAAGAAAATGTCGAAAAAATCAAAATTGAAAAGGGGATCTAAAACCCTAACCTTCAAATTTGGGCAAGAGGAACAGAGATGAAATCGAACACCAACGGTATTTTTAATGGCGATGACATCGTCTAATGCCAATTTCTTTCTCTCTCGGAGATAACAAGGTCACATAGTTTATACAGAAAAATAGGTCGGAGAAAGAACAAAAGGATTGTATTGACATACCACGAGGAAGGAAGGAAGAAAATGGTTTCTCCCTTACAGTTCGGTAAAACGGACGGAGAGACAGAGATGTCGAAGTCGGGAATCGCCTTGTGTGAGAGCTTCGACGGAGAGACGACAGAAATGTTTTTAGACTTTTCCTTTTTTTACTTTTTTTTTTGTCTTTTACCTTTATTCACTCTTTACCTTATTTACTTTTTACTAATCAGTAATTATTTTTTACTAATCGTAATTAGAAGGACAAAACTGGGTTTTAGTTATTATTAGTTCTATGTGGACAAAGATTGGGAAAAACATTCCAAGGGAACAAAAGTAGAGTTTTTTTGTTCCCTTTTCCCAAATTTTCCTAAATTAAATCGGTGTAAAACTAATAACGGTACCACCGTTAACTTATGAAATAAAGTGTAAATAATGAAAACAAATAATGTGTATATTTTTTTAGACAGTGATAACATAATTCTATTTATACTATATTTGGCATGTGATATGCATAAGAAAAAATAGTAATCCAACAACTTTGCCCTCCCCGAACTTCAGACTAATTTTTGCTAATCCAAAGAAATATTCATCGAATTATTGTACACAGTTTCAGATCATAGTGAATGGTCTAAAAGAGATTATATCTCCAAAATACAACATGGATAAAGTAAAAAGATATCTTGATCTTAAGTATGAGAAGCTGTTTCAATAATAAGACATAAACCAGTAATTAGTGCTGATTAAAATTGAAATCTTAAACTAAAACACATTCCTTTTACTACTGCACATTCATGAATTAAAATATATTTTTTTACCAAAATCTCTCCACCAGAATAAACAATGGAAACTTCAACCAAATATAACTATTCCCCTTGACTTTTATAATGTAACTACTTCTATAATTTCACTTTAAATATCCTGAAATTTAGTCCTTATTTGTTAACGGCTATTAATTCTCATTGTTGATATTTTTGCTTTTTTGAAAGACGGGTTTGATCTGAAATGTCTAGGTCTGGCTATCGAAAGTGATGGACTTAAGCACTATAGTGGTTTAATTATAAGAACGATTATTTTATGACATATTTTGAAAAAATTTCTTGCTATTTCTGTATTTTTGTGTACTCCTTTTGACAGCCTTTATTTATATTTTTATGTCAAAATCTTTTTTTTAAGTCAGGGGTAAGGGACTTGAATTATATGATATATAAACGCATGGTCGAGAAGTTTTTAGTTTCCGCAAACTAATTTTAAAAGAAGAATTTTATGAGTCACTTATTATATCTTTTATCTTATATGACTTTTGTCTGATGAGACAAATAAAAAAAGTTCGTAAACAAATTATCATATTGCTTTTATAAGTTTTTTTATTTGTTCTTTAATTTACATATTTTGTCGCTTATATGTAAAATGCAGTTGTAAATTGTAATTAATTTCCAAACGTCATCTCAGGATGATACTTCATTGTCCAAAACGTTAATTTTTTTTTAGAATTGCTGCTCAATAGCAAATTGAAACAAATTGAAAAATACAAGGCAAATCCATTAATTAACATTACGCTTCTTCGAAAGATTACAAACACTTTTGTTTTCTAATAAAACTTAAAACACTGGATTTCTTACTTAGGGAAAGGGTAACAACGATTTTGATAGTTGGAGTTGATTTTAGACTGTATATGTTCAGAGCCTACATACACAGTGTCTTTCCACCAAGAATATTCAGCCTCCATCACATGAAGGCTTTTATTAGCGTCTTCCAATGAAGTCTGCAGCTCTTTTATATCCCCCTGTTGTCCAGTCTCTCTGAGCTTCTGTAGCCTTCTCTCCAGCTCATTAGGACATATTCCTTGTTGTTACTCCAATGGTCATGAACACATGAGTCTGAACCTAGTTCCTTCTAAATCCTCACTCTTCTCTGAAACCTCCTGTAAACTGTTTCACAATAAGTTAATAACAGTTACATTAGAGAAGACAGTAAAGATAATATTATGTGGAAGTGAATGCGTTTGAGTTGAGACAAAGAATCAAAATTTAATGGCTTGAGTCTCACGGAATTTAATATCAAGAATTTTACCATGAGCTTGGATTAGTTACCCTTTTGTTCTTGCCCAATCTAAAGAAGCGAAAAACTCAGCTTGGCTTTATGTTTCAAACTGATCCATTTCTCCTCCAAAATCTTCTTACCCTTCCTCAAACACGTAATGTTTTTAAAGACCCATCATATCCAGAGCTGAACAGAAACTCCCTTATTTGCAGTTCTAAAGACAAAATTAAGAGACAAATTAATGTGGATTGTTTATAAAGTGATCGATGAAATCTCAAAGTATTCCTGCAAGATGATGATTTTTTTTTGTAACACGCATAAAAGGCATCAGAGAAGCATATACGTCATTTTAAATCATCTGCATACTATTCAAGCATATATGAAGATAGTGATCCAGACATACCTGGTCATTCCTCTGAAATAACTCCTTCAAGTGCCTAGATAATTCCAACTGTTTATTTTCCAGCATCAGATCATATTGCTTCTTTCTAGAAGCTTGGTTTCAGCAGCTGCTAGTAGCTCCTTTTCCTGCAATGTTGTTCATATTTGATAAGTGCTAAGAGGTCGATAATACTCATAAAGCCTTGTCCAATATCCATATTCATAAACCTCTGTTTCTGATCCAACTTCTTCTCGTTTTCCTTGCATTGATTGATAAGAAGCTCTTCCTCTTCAATAACGCATTGGAGCTGGTTCACCTCTTTTGACAATGAATTCAGACGCAGCTGGTTGCTATCGCTCTCCTTCTGCAAAATCTCTATTTCTTCAGCCTTTCTCTGTGCATCAGCCTGCAGTTTCTCATAGTTCTCTTTGCTTTCAGTCTCTGAAGTTGAATTATTATAAAGTGCAGTTTCCTCTTTCCAGGGTCCTCCACGTCGGATTACACGTCACTAATTCGAAGACCCTAGAGTGGACACGTGTCGAACAAGCTAAAAAATGCCGTTTCATTGTTTTCTATTTGGGCTTTCTTCTATACATCTTTTGGGCTCTTTTATTGTTATTCAGCCAAATTTAAAGAGCAGCAGAGTACAGGCATTGTCATTATTCGTTAAGACGCATCGTGGTGAAGAGTCTCTTTACCAAGCTTTGAGTACGTCGTTTCTTCTTCTGTTCTTATCCTCTGAAACGTTACTAGAGATATTGATTCATCGCATTTACCAAACCTTTTAAAATCCTTCCATGATTTCAGTTTCTCATAGTTCTCTTTGCTTTCAGTCTCTGAAGTTGAAAGATTTAACAACATTTCTTGCTGCGAGATACATAAACAGATTAAGCATTACAAATATGTATTGATAATTAAATAGACTGCACAAAGATATGGAAGATATATTTACCGATTTATTCTCTGAGACTTTCAGGTTTTCAAACAAAGCTTCTATTTCCTCTTTCAGCTCCGATAGAACTGCTTCTGTCTCAGCATTTGTTGAACCTAGACATTTTGCCTCAGACTCTAGTTTTTCAATTTCCAAAATTATCATTCTAATTCTGCAATCAATCAATATTCATGTCAAACATTATATTATACACATTGAATCTAACATATCAATAAGCTATAGTCAAATGCTTACAGAGATTTCTAATCATCAATCGATTTTTGGGCAAAGTAAAAAACGTTACAGGAATCGATGGTCCTTGGCAATGTATATGTAGATTGGCTAACTCCATGACGATCATCCTCTGAGAAATTTCTGATCATCAACAAATAACCGTCTCTTACACAGCTTTTCGCTATAGCGTTCTTCACTTTGAGGTAAACACAACCCAGACATGGCTCTCCCTGTAGACGGACACCTGATCCACATGCAACCTGCTCTCACTCCTTCACCACTGTCCATCGGAGAATTGAAAAGGCTCCGGGGATTCAAATTCTAAAGAGAATAAGAGATGATCACCGACGGGAATAAGGGAGATGCAATGAATCTGAAATCATGGAAGGATTTTAAAAGGTTTGGTAAATGCGATGAATCAATATCTCTAGTAACGTTTCAGAGGATAAGAACAGAAGAAGAAACGACGTACTCAAAGCTTGGTAAAGAGACTCTTCACCACGATGCGTCTTAACGAACAATGACGATGCTTGTACTCTGCTGCTCTTTAAATTTGGCTGAATAACAATAAAAAAGCCCAAAAGATGTATAGAAGAAAGCCCAAATAGAAAAAAATGAAACGGCATTTTTTAGCTTGTTCGACACGTGTCCACTCTAGGGCCTTCGAATTAGTGACGTGTAATCCAACGTGGAGGACCCTGGAAAGAGGAAACTGCACTTTATAATAATAGATAACAGTTTCTCCTCCCAAAGAGCTAATCACAAAAAAGTTCTCTCTTTTTTTACTCTCTTTCTCTCTCCTTTCACTTGTTTTGCGTTTGATCTCTGTCTCTATCTCAGAAGAGGTTTAGGATTTGCTTCTAACATTTTTTTTTTTGACGACAAGAACTTTTTGTGATTAGTCTTTGGGAGGGGAAGCTGTTATATTATATAGACTGTGTGATTGATTTCAATGATCATATCATTATAATTTTCCTTTTTCTGTTTAAGCAATTTGACGGTCAAGATGTGATCCTGAATTTCAACGGTCATCTGATTAAATTTCCTTTTTTTCCTGTTTGGTATTTTTCTTTTTTTTATCCTTAGCAATTGAACGGTCTACATGTGATCTGACGAATTTCAACCGTTAATGAATTACAAAGTCGGGTTGACGAAGAAGAAGAAGATGGTCAAGGCTTTGTCCGATAAGTTTGATGCTCAAATCAAAGCAATCAAGTGTAGATTCAAATCCAAGAAAGCTTCTCTCAAAGTTGAGCATCTCTTTCCATAATCTACGTATAGCATCTGATCCACAACATAATTCAAGAGTTCGTCATCAAAAGTAGAGAGGAGAATCTCTTGCAAAGTTAACGTACGGATCTGATCAAAGTTTTCTTCTTTTCTTAATTGTAACTAAATTTCTATTTTTCTTTTTTATCCAGAAACAGTATAAGTTTCGTAACCTCTTGGCTCTATGTGTGTGGTTTGATCAAGTAGAGAGTTGCAGTTGCTTCTTATTTGTGCTGTAAGTTTGTCCATGGCTCGAATGAAACTTGAAAATTTTGAAATTTTTAATCCATGCAAAGTTTAAGGATTTGATCAAATATTCATATTTTCTTGTAATGAAAATTTGTGAATTTTATTTTAGAAACCGTATATGTTTTGTAACGTCTCGTTCTATGTTTTGATGTAATAATTGCAAGTTAGGTGGGTACATATTGGCGGATCGAGAAATGTTTTTAAGGGGGCACTGTATTAGAAACAGCAAAAAAAAACATATTTTGATAAAGACATTTTTACAGTTTTTTTTTTGCTTAAAATTTGGTGCATTGATATTTAAATGTGGCAAGGTGTTACATTTTACAAAGACAACACACTAATAATTAACATAATGAACCATGGCCCATTACGGATGAAAAGAAACGAGAGGCTCCGTAGAGTATCTTAATTGTCGAGATTTAGCAGGAGCCCATTAATTGTGGCATTCAAAGGCCCAGAAGAAATGGCTCATGTAATAATAGCACTCAGAAAACGCATCGGTTTCTCTTTATCTCCGTGAAGACCGGAGGAGAGAAGATGAAGTCATCAAGAAGCTACGGTGACTATGACATAGAGAGCCACAGTTGCATGCAGTTGCTTGACTCTTGAGGATTCTCTTCCCTGAAAGAAGAAATCCTGTTTGTGATAGTCTTTTCAATCTGAGAGATGAGAGAATTCGGGCCTTTAAAGGAACCACGGTGAAGACGATGATTTCGTTCACGCCACGTTTCATAGATGACCAACTGCCAAGCAATTCGAATCAAGAATATGTGGTGGGTTGAGCCAGTGAAGTTGATGATTGCTCGGGTAGTATCCTCCCAAGATTCGGAGGGAGAAGTGAGACCAATCTTTGTCGACAACGGCCTCCAGATGCTTCTCGTGAAGCTACAACCAAAAATATGTGATTGCGAGATTCAGGATGGTTGTTGCACATTAGGCAAGAAGGATCCGTTTGGAGACCCCAAGAGAGTAAGCGATCTCGAGTAGGACATCGATTGAGCAGAAACAACCAGGTCAGTGTCTTATGCTTAGGAATTCCCTTAGAGAACCACACTGCTTTATTCCAAGGGACCTTGGGACGAGATTCCCTGATTGAGTCATAAATTTCGCTAATAATGAACTTGTTGTTATTATTGGCTCCTATTCCAGCGGAATTCCAGACGGGATGATCAGGGGAGCTTGACAAGGTGATAGTTGAGAGATGGATGTGGACTTGCTCCATCATCAATGAACGGGCTGGGGACAGTATCCAAGAACTTCCATTCCAGAGTGTTGATAAGGATGATGAGAGGGGTATACCAGTTTGGCGAGGTCCGTGAGAACCAATGCGCTGTAATAAGGGACCAAAAGGCGACCATGGGGAATGCCAGAAGCTGATAGAGTAACCATTTCCAGGAATTATGTGAATCCATTGAGTTGCTTCCGCTCTCAAACGAAGTAGCTTTTTGAAAAGCCAAGTGTGAGTTTGCTTCTCCTTCAATTCCCACAAGCAACTGTCTTTGATAACATTATCTTGAATCCAAGCAACCAAAACTGAGTCAGTTTTGAAAAATAACATCCACAGGAGCTTAAACGTACAAGATTTGTTCCATATACGAATGTCCTTCAGACCCAAACCCCCTTCGGCCTTTGGGGATGTAACAGTTTCCCATGCAACTCGTGCAACATGTCTGCCATCAAGAGAGCCCTTCCATAGGTAAGCAGAGCACATGCTATTGATTTGGTTTATACAAGCCTTTGGGAGAATGAAAGCTGCACACCAAAAATTGATAATTCCAGAAATGACAGAGCTTAGAAGTTGAAGTCTCCCTGCTAGTGACAAATATTTTGCTGTCCACAAACTTATTTTTGATTTGATTTTCTGGAGCAGAGGCTCGTAGTTCAGGAGAGACAGCTTCTGACAGAGGAAGCCCAAGATATCGCATTGGCAGGAAACCTTGAGGAATACCTGAGATGGCAACCAGTTCTGTGATTTCAGCAGGAGAAAGTCCCGCAGGGAAAAAAACATGACTTCTGTGGGCTAATAGCTAAGCCTGATAAGCTTTGAAATTCAGAGAGAACCACTATAATTCCTTGGAGAGAGGCAGGTGAACCATCAGAGAAGATTAACAGGTCGTCTGCAAAGCAAAGGTGCGTCAGCTTTGAGTCTTTGCAACGAGGATGATATCCTATTAAACCTGAATCAGCTGCTGCGTTGAGTTTATGAGATAGCACGTTCATTGCTAATCCGAATAAATATGGGCTAAGGGGATCCCCCCGGCGAATACCCCTCGTGCCGCGAAAGTACCCGTGAAGGGAGCCATTAATGCCAACAGAATAAGCATGAGTGGAATAGCATTCCCTGACCCAAGAAATGAAGTGAGGATGGAGGTCGAGAGCAGAGAGACAAGCAGTCACAAAATCCCAACTTAAAGAATCAAACGCCTTTGCTATGTACACCTTTAATGTAAGTCGTTTTAGTCCTTTATTTCTGTGATCTCCACTCACAATTTCAGAGACTAAAAGAACATTCTCTAACAGTAGACGTCCCTTTATAAAAGCTGACTGATTAGGAAGTATAATAGAGGGGAGAAGCGGTTTGATTTTTGCAACCAGAAACTTAGAGATAACCTTGTAGACTGTATTACAACAAGATATAGGTCTGTAATCCTTGATGACTGTTGCGCCTGGAAATTTAGGAATAAGAGTGAGGATAGTTGAGTTCATTCCTGACGGCATGTTTGACGTTGAGAAAAATCTTCTGATTGATGTAGTTACTTCTTGTCCCAAGATTGGCCAAGAGCAACTGTAGAATCTAGATGTTAAGCCATTTGGACCAGGACTCTTATTCGGGTTTAGCTTGAATAGAGCTCTCATAATCTCATCATCTGTAGGTATGGCAGCGAGGAGCTCAGCTTGCGCAAAGGAGCAGCTAAAAGGTGAAGCTGCTAGCACAGAGGTAAACAGATATGGAACAGGAAGAGTTAATGCTGGACCAAGAATGCTCTTGAAATGACATACTGCTAGGAGACCAATATCAGCTGGCGGAGTAACAGTAAAACCATTAAGGTCAGTCAATGAGTGAATTGCATTGAATAAGTTTCTAGAGATTGCCATTCTGTAGAAATAGCCTGTATTTTGATCACCCAGCAGGAGCCACTGGATTCTAGATTTCTGCTGAAAATAAGCTTCCTCAATTTTCTTTAAATGCAGCAGGTTATCTAGGCTGACCTTTTCAGCAAGGAAAGAAGCTTCAGAGGGCCGAGATAAAGCTTCTTTTTGAAGGTCAGAGTGGGCTTTAGAAGCTTCGCCAACCCTTTTTGGATTTGGGAGTAATTACTTTTGTTGAGCTGTTTAAGATGTCTTCTAAGCACTTTCTGTTTTTTGATCAGCGAAGATAAAGACCAGCTATTAGGATGAGTGATCTCCCAACCCTCAGTGACCGTTGCTAATAAGTCCATGTGGCCAGTGAGATAGTTGAAAAACTTAAACGGTCTTGAGCCAGCCAAAGTAGTAGAGGGGTCTAGAGTGACGAGCGCTGGGGAATGATCAGAGAACTCTGGACTGAGAAAGTTAGCAACACATTGTGGAAAATAGAGAAGCCAACTTTCATTAATCAGCACCCTGTCAAGCTTTTTCCCAATTGGATTATCAGGCTGCTTGTTGGTCCATGTGAACAGAGGACCATAGTAACGAAGATCCCTGACTTCCAGGTTCTGAATAACAGAATTGAACTCAACCATCTGGGGGGTAATACTGTTAAACGCTGGGGAAGAGTGTTCGGCGCAGTGAAATATTTCATTAAAGTCGCCTCCAATTATCCAAGGGGACGAGTGGAGAGAGAAAGCACTGAAAACATGGGACAAACTATCCCACATAAGTTTCCTTTCTTCTGCAGTGTTAGCTGCATACACAGCGGTGACTGTGAATGAAGGGATGTCCGGAATGGTGACTTTGAAAGTGAGAGATTGTCTCGAGCTATGAAGAATGGAAATCACAGTGGGTGCTTTCCAGAACAAAATAATCCGCCCATCATCATCATCTGAATGGTTGGAAGCAAAAGACCAACCTGGGCATATGACTGCCATTAGGCGGGTAAAATTAGACTCCTTGATATGAGTCTCCAAAATTGCACCAAAGGTAACTTTATTAATATTAATCCAGGATAAAAAAGCCGGATGCTTTTCATGATCATTAATGCGTCTGACATTCCAAAAAGCCATTTTTACTGTCATTTAAAATTTAAAGTTGTTTCTTCTCCTCAGGTGGAGAAGAACCCATAGTAGGGGTATATAGAGGTAGCTCAGGAGGCTCAACATTTTGTAGAGGCAGAGTAATAGCGTTGTTTGCCTCCTTGGAGAGCAAAAAATCTTCAGTGACAGATTCTGAAGAGGGCAAAAAAGACTCCGACAAATTTGCTGAGCTGGCTAGATCTTGCCTCAACAAATCAAGACAAGCAAAAGGATTTGTTGTGGAGACAGTAGCAGAAGGATATAACTCTGACTTGCTAGGGAAGGTTTCAGGAGAACCCCTGCGAGAGATCTGAGAGCTTTTTCGTTTTTTAGAGGGCTTCTGGAATGAATATTTTCCAACTGCCAAGTCAGAAGTATCATAAGTTGCGAGCGTTGAGACACCAGCAGGTGAAGCAGCAACAATTGAAGATTTGTCAGACTTGTGTATTAACTCGCAACCAGAAGCAAGATTCCCCTTTCGCTGAGATCCAAAGACCATAGAAGATTGGCAGGAGGAAGTTGATATGATGAGAGGCCCTGTATTGCTATTACCAATATTGACAGGAGGAGTAGAAGGATCCTCTGAAGGCTCTGGAATAACCTTATCAGAGGGATATTTGAAGTATCCTTAGAAGAGGTTCTCATGAGATTATTAGATGGAGTAGAATCCATATCCTTAGGTTGAGAGTCCGCAGACTTAGCAGGTGCCCAACGAACATTTGGACAGCGAGATTCCCGGTGACCAAGTTGCTTGCAGCAGGGACAGGAAGGTGGAACCCAAGGATAGGAGACTGAGACTGGAATGAAAGATCCATCTTGTCTAACCAACTCTATTACGTCGGGCAGAGGCTTAGTGCAATCTGCTCTTACTTTAAGGTGAGCAACTTCAAGGCTTACCATCTTGATAGTAAACTCATCTGCTTCAACAGGATGTCCAATGAGACCCGCTACAAGGCTGAGGCCTTCCCTGGTATAGAGGTCAAAGGGAACACCTCTTACGTGGGCCCATAAAGGGATAGAAGTCATGGTTGGAGGAGATATAGCAACCTCTGCACTCCATTGGGTGACATAGAACAGTGAAGTTCCAATGTGCCAGATCTCTTGTTCCACGATTTTGTTACGAATAAAATCATTGGGAACTTTTACAAGCATTGACCTGGAGGCAGGTCTAAGATGAATTTGGAGTTTTGTTCCTCTGCCCTAAATGTGGGTTAGAACACTCTGAATTTGGCTGAAGTAAGGAGGTTTCCCGGTAAACACTCCTAACACATAATCCTTATGAGCCTCAGCTCCTCTGATGAAGACTTCATCAGGAATTAAGACTTGAGGGATACCTTCAGGAGAGAGAACCATAGGTGCTAAACGCTTCAGTGAACGATCAGTTCCCATCTTAGCTCTGTTAGCCCATGAGTTTTGTTCTTTAACGTTTTGAGCCGCAGCATCAGAGTGATGATTAGCTGGAGGAATAAACTCAGAGGACTTGTTTGTCGGGACAAAGGGAGTCTGCGATGACGAAGGTTGAGCCCCTGACTTTGGAGTCTTTCGAGTAGTAGCATCTGGTGTTGGATGCGTGGAAGAAGCAGGAACTTCCAGAGTTGAAGCAAAAGATCCAAATAACATATCCTTATCCTTATCTCCTTGATTAGCTATATTCATAGCCGCATCAATTATTGGGTTAGGAATAGTTGTCTGAGATCTAGGGTTTTGAATAGTAGCTTCAGAAATGGTTTTTTCTTTAGACTGTTTGCCCTTAGATTTAGCTGAAAGGATAAAGATATTTGCTTATTTAATTTACATTTTTACAGTTTTCTTCACTAAATTTATGATATTTGCTTATTTAATTTACATTATTAAAGAAAAAATAAAAATCATTAGGGGCATGTGACCCCCGTACTGGGCATACGTCCGCCCAATCAATATGTGTTTTTTTTGCAGTGATATGTTTCTTACTTCTGCCCTATTATGATGCGATGATTTTTTAGTCTCTCGCTGCCTTTGTCTTACCAGAATTAAATTCAAAACAGTTGATTCTGCGTTTTTGTAAATGACTGTAACGTCGGTTCACCATCATGAAACTTGTATATTGGTAACACAATAAAAGTGTGAATAGTACTTCTGTAAATTGACTGTTGTTTATAGATAGCCTTTGTATTACTTTTCCTTTGGAAATGATGAATATACAACTATTTATAAATCACCACAATCCAAATTCAAGAAGTTCTTTGGTTAAAGTCTACCGGTGTTTCTCAAAGGTCATATACTTATATAGTTCGACCCAGAGCAAATGATTTATACTGACTCATGGGAAATTTCAAAAGCATGGTCCAACCTCAGCAGCTTTATCATGATAATCTCTGCATCAAACACATGGATCGGATCATACATACTATTGAGCCGATACAAGAATTTTAATTGTTCTTAGAATAGAGATTTGCCAAGGAATCAAAGTCCCCTGCAAGAGAAAAGCACTTCACCATACTGTTCAAATGGTAAAAACGCAGGAGCAAAATGGAAAGATCAAGCATAAGCGTGGCATTTAGGAATGACTAGGAATATAAACAGCTTAGGAACTTGGGCAGACGACTCTTCGTTGCTTGGTGATCTCGCTCGTGGCGCACCATTTCGGTTTCTTGGAAGCAGACACTCTGCGGCTTTGCTGATACCTATAAAAGAAAAAGATGATATATATATATAAGGGACTAGATAAGCCATATTAGAGACGGGTATCAAGAGCAAAGTATTCACCTTTATATTTCTACCCTCATAAAAAAGTTCTAAGGCATCAGCTTCAAGGGAATCACAGCCATGTGTATGGAGGAACTGGAGGCTCTGTGGAAGAACTTCCACTGATTTGAGATTTTTGCAGTTATTGAGACAGAGAGTTTCCAATGAGGTAAGATAAGAGATGCTTGATGGCAATGTCTCAAAATCATGGCTGCTGATATCTAAATATGTCAACTTGGTGAAATGACTAAGCTGATCCGACAATGACTCAACATTGTTGCAGTTGTCTAGGTAAAGCTCAAGCAAACAGTAACTTCCAGAATCAGAGTGTTTCACCAATGATCTGAGGTTCCTACAGTTAGAAAGAGTGAGTGACTGCACCTGATCTAGCTCTGGCAGTTCCTCGAGTTTGCCGCAGTTTCGAAGCCTTAGAGTTTTCAACCGTGGAAGTCTACTCATAGCTTCTGGTAAGTTCTCAAAATCATTTCCACTCAAGTCCAGTTTTTCTAAGATTTCCAACTCACCAATCCCATCTGGCAGTACTTGAATGTTCAGGTTGATTAGTTTTAGCTCTTTCAATGTAGGAATATTTGGAAATCTGCGAAAGGTGAAAGGTGGGCCGTTCTCTTTGTAGCTGAACCTCGTGATAGTGAGCCAGACAAATTTGTTGAACTCCGAGATGAGCTGAGGAGCTTGCTGGAGACTCATCGTCGTTGTAACAGGGATGTGTTGCTCAGAACTAAAGGAGAAGTATTCAGCATATCCTTCACAAAGTGAAGGATAATGAAACGCTAAGTCTCCCTCTATCGATAAGTTCGTAAGTTCCATTTCAACATTTGCAGTTGGGAACCCCACCTCAATACATTGCGTCCTAGATAGTTCCCTTATAACAACACACATGGGACTCCTAGGCCCACCGTTGTATGATAGGTTAAGCCTACGTAGGGCAGACGCTTCTCTAAGGGACTTTGGAACCCCTTTTAGTCTCGTGCATTGTTCTACAATCAACTCTTCAAGATTCTTGACAGCTGAAAATTTTGGAAGTCGCTTGAGATTCTTAGATCCAGTCACATCTACTCTCTTCAAATTCCTCAAATACTGAGAATTGTGTACAACAAAGAATAGTTAGATTTCACACTTTGCTATAACACAAAAACAAACATTAAATCACAGGCAAGTTTACCGGTGTTCCACTCCAGAGTGTTTCTAGACTGCTGTGACGCAGATTGAGTTCAACAAGATCAAGAAGATAATCTTGAGGAAACTTGATAGGAAATTTGCTCAATGGAAAGGCATCCCAGTGGAGTGACCTTACGGTATGAGGCAGGTTAAGGTCATCTCTAGTGACGTTCAGATTCGATTTTATGTAATCAACATGCTTGTAAACCTTTATAAACTTAAGTCCATGCATACGGTTGAAATCACTGGTCTTCATAGAAAATGGAGAGGTGATCTCACATGTGTGTAGGGATATGCATTCAGTTACTTTTGTTCCCTAATGAGAGAAACAGTTTTAAGTGAGTTGACGTAAACAGAAACAACATGAGTTTAAGTAGAAACTTACTTCTCCGTAAACCAGAGCATCACGAATAGTCTCAGCATCTCCTAGGAACTTTCCACAGTCGAGCATAATTCCCCTTCCCATTTGTTCAACCAACTTATGCAGGATCACATATCCACTGGTTGCTATATTTATGAGAGATTTTTCTGCTAAAATTCTTAACCACAGTTTATTCTCAACTTCATAACCATCAAGTAGTGAAGTGACACGATGGAAAGTTTCTCCATTAAAGAGACAGGCCACCTGAAGGAACACATTCTGAAGTTGTTTCGCTAAGCCATCATAGCTAAGTTTCAAGATTTCCATTACCTTCTCGTCAGGATCACTTTCAAGTCCACATATTGCTTCTTCCCATTCCTCAGGAGAGGTGTCCCTTCCACGGAGAAATAAAGCATAGGCTCTAAGTGCACAAGGAAGACCGTGAGCAAGCCCAGCTGCTCGGACCGAGAGCTGCTCAAAATCATCACAAGGAGGACTTCTTCCTTCAAAAGCAATCTGCTTAAACATCTTCAGGGAAGCCTCATCGTCCAAACACTTAACCTCATAAATGGTTTCTACGCCACAGCTACGGAGCAAGCCCCTGTCTCGGGTGGTTATGATGATTCTGCTCCGAGGACCAAACCAGGTCGTCTCTTTTGCCAGAGCATGCACCTGCTCTATCTTATCCACACCATCAAGCACAAGAAGCACCTTGTGGTTCCCAAGTCTCGCCTTTATTTCCGCGCGCCCAGATTCCACGCTCCACAGACTAATATCATCACCGAACGTATTGTAGACAAGCAGTTTCTTTTGTAAATTTATCAGATCATGGTCTCTGTGAATACCCTTGATGTCTTGTGTGAAATAGCTGGCTTCAAATTGAAATGAGAGCTCGTCATAGAGACACTTGGCGATGGTGGTTTTGCCAATGCCTCCCATTCCCCAGATTCCAATCATACGAACTTCATTATTCTCCGAATCCATCTCCAGGACAGACTTGAGACCTTGCATGTGAGTATTCTTCCCAACTACATTGCTGACGTCTATGTTACGCATCAATGTCTTGCGTCTTGAAATTTCTCGGGCGATTTTCTTAACAATAGTTGCCTCATCAATGCTAAAAAATCGAAAACGAACACAGATATTTAATTATAAAAAGAAACGATGACATCCAATATATTATGCAAGAACTTTAGAATATTATTAAAAAAAAAACAAAATGCTAACCAGGGTTTAAATTCCACGCCTAAAAGATCAGCTATGACTTTAAGAGCTTCTCTCCACATGGGAACATTTTTTGCCATCTATGGATCACGTTGGTATCTTTCAAGATCGAAAGTACCAAGCTGATGCCTAACGGAAGAGGGTTCTACTCCATAGAAGATGGGAATGACGCTGAGTCTCCCCTCTCTCTGAAGCTCCATTATCAATTGAAGCT
Organism: Brassica nigra; assembly: GCA_016432835.1. Classification (NCBI taxonomy): domain Eukaryota; kingdom Viridiplantae; phylum Streptophyta; class Magnoliopsida; order Brassicales; family Brassicaceae; genus Brassica; species Brassica nigra. Next base: position 17,353,766 of record CM028245.1, on the reverse strand, counting down.
CCATCAAACACCACCTGGAAGTAGCGTAGCTCTCCGAGAGAACCACGACCACAAAATCTGAACCTTGTATGGCTCTGCGTAGTTCTTCAGAGATGTGATCGCCAATCTCAAGCTTTTGGTCGTCTTTGAAGGTGAACAGACCTCTGCTAACAAGTGCTGCGTACAAATGGCTGACGATGGAATGGCGTGTGTCTTTACCTCGGAAACTGAGGAAGACATCATACTTGGATACACATTCACGAGATCTGGATGAGGAAGCCATGTTTGAAAGACTTGGTTGTAAAAACACCTTCTTAAATGTGCACAACTTGATTATAACACGATAGCAGTTTAGTTTGACCCTAGTTTCAACTTGCAACCCTACGTATATTTTTAATTATTATGCGACAAAGAAAATAAGATATTTTAACAAAACAAAACAAAAAAAAAAGACGGAAGAAAAGAAGATATCATCACCATTATCTTTAAGCATTCACACACATAATTGAAGATCTGTTAAAAACAAATTTTAATATTTTTGTGTGGTATTCGTTTTATCATGCCTCAGTACAAAGGTGAAACAAGAAAAGTCAGTGGTTTGGTCTCAAACAGAATTCACACACAAACTGAAGCATTCTGACATTGTTAGAACCAAACCAATGTCTTCTTCTACTTCTTTTGTTTTAGCAGGAAGGGAGGTGGATGTCTTCCTGAGTTTCTGCGGCGGCTATAGGCATGAAGATCTTAGAGTAGAATTGCATGGAAATGGCATTCAAACTTTTGTATCCAGCAGATGCTTCCAGACAAGCGTCTTACCAGTTAATAGAGAGACACGCAAGGCATTGGAAGTCTCTAAATTTGCTGTTGTGATGACTTCTAAGACGAAACCTTGTTCCGCAGGGTTCCTGGAAGAGCTCATTGCAATACTCGAATTTCAAGAGAAGGGTTCACTCACCGTCATACCCATCTTCCTCGCAGCTTTCTCTTTTGATCTGGAAGAAAGAATTTGCCAAGAATATCCAGAGAAGGCGCCAAGTTGGAGAGCTGCACTTACCAAACTGGCCAACATCGCCACTAACTATCCATTTCCTCAGAATCTTTTGGGTATGTGCCAATTAGATCAGATCAGGAAAATTGCTCATGACATTTATCTTCTAGTTCTTACTTCCACATCAAAAGATTTGAATGCACTTGTTGCAATGGATCGTCATATGAAAGTGTTAATGACTTGTTGGCTTCAGAACCTAACAAAGAGGTTCATACCATCGGCATTTGGGGTAGGGCAGGTGTTGGGAAGACAACACTTGCAAGGTACGTTTATGCAAACATCTCTGTAGATTTTCAGACGCAGATTTTCCTTGAAAATGTTGAAAACATGGAAGACAAGATTCTAAAATTTGAAGGTGAAGAAGATCCAACTTTAATAACAAGTTTAGATCACGTTTGGCATGAAGTTACCGAAGCAAAGCGTAAACACCGGAAAGTTCTCCTTATAGCTGATGATGTGAACAACATCGAACAAGGGAAATGGATCATTGATTGAATACGCTAAATGGTTTGCTCTAGGAAGCAAAGTCATTCTCATTAGCCAGAACAAGAATTTGCTTGTTGAAGCCGGAGTGAGGGATATGTATGAAGTCAGAACTCTAAGATATGATGAAGCTCTTCAACTCTTCTCACATTTTGCTTTCAAGCAGCCATATCCACCTTCTGACTTCGAACAGCTTTCAGTTCGCGCTGTCCATCTCTCAGAGTTTCTTCCTCTGGCCCTTAGACTGTTAGGGTCGTTTTTGAATGGTAGAGGTCGAGGGGAGTGGGTAGCTGCACTGCTCAAACTCAAGGCCAAGCAAGGTGGAAATATAATGGAAGTGTGGAAACTTATGGCACCATCAGGAGAAAGTGGTCATGAGGAGTTGGAGGCTGCTACAGAGATAATGGAAGAGAGGGAATCATCATTACAAGATACAGGTAAAGAGGAGAAGGAAGTTGCTGCAGACATAATAGCAGGATCATCACAAGACAAGACATAATAGCAAAAAAGTCACCTGTACCATTTCCCATAATATGAGTGTGAAGCTTGCAAACTCCACTTGTTCTTATGTTTCCTGATATTGTAATGCTTCTATTGTTACTTTTAATAGATTGTTAGCATGCGACGATTGTTATTTACTAACACAGCTGCACAGAGAATCACTGAAACAGAGTTAAAAAATAAAAACAGAGGAGGTTTGATTTGTGATGAGTGAAGACAGGACTGATCATATAAATCTCACAGAACCACGATGGCCACTTAACTATATAGTTTTAATGAAATTCGGAAGGAAAGTTTTTCCGAAGAGACCAAGCTCAGCATGAAAATGCACTTCCTCGGTAAGATCAAGAAACCCTTTGTTCAAAGTTTCAAAATAAAATCAGAACATCACAGTTTCTATCGGCTGCAGACTTCATAAACCACGTCAAGACTTCTCCAATCTTTGCCCGAAAGGAGAGTGACGGTGAAGAGAATGCCAAAGGAAACAGAAATATAACAAAACCTAGAGGCTGTAAAACCACTTAAGCCTGTAAATGAAAAATCTATGTCAAACCGACTTTGTAATTCATTAACGGTTGAAATTCATCAGATCACATCTAGACCGTTCAATTGTTAAGGATAAAAAAGAAAAATACCAAACAGAAAAAGAAAAAAAAAAGGAAATTTAATTAGATGACCGTTGAAATTCAACGGATCACATCTTGACAGTCAAATTGCTTAAACAGAAAAAGGAAAATTACAATGATATGATCGTTGAAATCAATCACACAGTCTATATAATATAACAGCTTCTCCTCCCAAAGAGCTAATCACAAAAAAGTTCTTTCTTTTTTACTCTCTTTCTCTCTCGTTTCGCTCGTTCTGCTTTAGATCTCTCTGTCTCAGAAGAGGTTTAGGGTTTGCTTCTAACTAAGGTCTTCGTCTTCAAATTGAGGGTTTACTTCCACCATCGATTACTAAGAAGGATGCTGTCTTCGTTCCACGTCCAGTTATATAAGATTGTTGATGACCCTTCGTTGGATCAGATCATCTCGTGGAGCAAAAGCAGCCCTAACACTTTCGTCGTCTGGGACTTGAAAAAACTTCGCAGAGACATTCTTATGAAATCCTCCTATGGAGTGTTGTTGGGCAGAAACTTCACGGAGTTTATCGCAAACCTTCGCTCTCATGGCTTTCGAAGTGTCCTCAAAGGTTTTGGGGAACTGGAGTTTGAGCATGATGATTTTACGAGAGGCTTTGTGACGAAGAAGAAGAAGATGGTCAAGGCTTTCTCCGATAAGTTTGATGCTCAAATCAAAGCCATCAAGTGTAGATTCAAATCCAAGAAATCTTCTTCTTCTTCTCTCATAGTTGAGCATCTCTTTCCATAATCTACGTATAGTATCTTCTGATCAACATCATAATTCAAGAGTCCATCATCAAAGTAGCTAGAGAGAATCTCTTGCAAAGTTTACGTACGCGATCTGATCAAAAGTTTTCTTCTTTTCTTAATTGTAACTAAATTTCTATTTTTCTTTTTTTATCAAGAAACAGTATAAGTTTCGTAACCTCTTGGCTCTATGTGTGTGGTTTGATCAAGTAGAGAGTTGTTTCTTACTTGTGCTGTAAGTTTTGTCCATGGTTCGAATGAAATTTATTTTATTTTATTTTTGTCTAAACACGAATTAATTTCAATCAATTTGCTTGTGATTTACATTAGTTATCTCTCTTACTCTATATAACAACCAAAACAAAACACCATACTTACAATTTACAAATTTATAACAAAGACTACTCATGTTGAAGGAGCGAAGTTGCGTTTTCAAAACACCAATATGGAAGTTACAGCGCGGTGTAAAGACCAGTGCTTTCAAGTAAAGTACATGTCTTTTTTTTTGGTAGTCTTGTACAAAGGAGAATACACACTTCACTCTCACGTCCTCATACTATTTGTCCTGTAAACTCGGAGTCATAGTCCAAATACATACTTCACTCTCACTAGCTTCTTCATACTCGTACCTGTCCCGCAAACTCAGAGTCTAGTCCACCAAATACACACTTCACTCTCACTTCTTCATACTGCAAACTCAGAACATCATCTTTCTTCAACACTTTCCAATAACTAAAACCATCCCTCCTCCCTTTTATTCCTTGTTCCCATTGTCTTTTTCACTTTCACTATAAAACAACAATTACAACATTCTTCTTCATGCATGGTAGCATCGTAAGGCAAAGCATCAAAAGATAAAAGTCAATAGGAGAGGGAAGCTACTGCAGACATAATGGAAGGGAAGGAAGGAATCGTAACAAGACAAAGGCATAATAAATTAATAGCACGTAATGGAAGGGAAGGAAAATATACAAGTTTGCCACCTATATGTGCTCTTATGTGCTGAGTTCCGTGCCGATTCAGCAAAAGAACCTGCGCTAGACAAAAATAAAGTACGAGACTAGAGTGCCTTTTCATTCGTTTTTGTTTTTGTTTTTTTTTTTTTTGTAACTTAAATTCGTTTTTGTTTTAAGCAAGACTTGTCAATTGGTTTCTATTTAGTTAATAAGTTTTGCCGATTTGAAAACTAAACTCGATTGTACATTCAAATTTACAAAACTTTGATATATAACTAGTTTTATATATCTTTTTGTTATTTATCTAGCTCATGTTCTATTCTATATTGAGTGTTCTTTCAAACCTAGTAACTTTTTTGGGCATAAATCTTGTCATCTTGATCTAAAAATCTAGACTAGATACAATTTTTCAAGTACAACATAAATTATTTTTTAGATATTTTAATGAATTTTCGATACTCCCCTTTTTGCCATCTACAATATCTTTTCAAAATGAATTGAATATAAAAATCTGGTTTGATAACCGAAATTTAAATTGTTTGCTCGTTTTGTTAGAATTTTATATGTATTCTTTTCTTATTACCTATATCATGTGGTTTCTTGTTCTAGTAAAACAAAAACAGAACAAGAATGTGTCATAACTCATAATCAAGAGCCCTCGAGAAGCTCCAAATCCGTTGTAGAAAAGGCTAAAAGTCAACCGAAACGAACCAAGAATCAAATGTCCAGGTGTTAACCGAAGCTACAAACTCTGGTTATTTCCGGTTTGATTATTATCAGTGATTAAGAGTCTCTGCCACAGTAAGAGGTTTATGTGGGCAGAGGTAAGTCAAGTGTGTGGCGACCATTGGTCTCTGGTAACGAGTGGCAAATATCTGAAAGGACGAACATAAAAAATATCTTAACTCGATCTAAAGAGATAAAAGAATCAGATTTCAACAAGAAGAAGAAGAAGCAAAAACATTCGCTTTTGTGTGTTCATCGATCTCGAAAGACTCAAAACTTGTCAATGAATCCTCAAGCTGTTTCGTGTAGCTTCGGCTTCGTTTCTGCTCCACTTGTCTCTCCCAGAACTTCTCGATTTGTAATCCAAGCCAAATGTAAAATACTTTCTTCAATCCTCAGTTTGATTCAGTCTTCTTGATTTTGATAATTTGGTTTCCGATTCATCTTCTTGTTGTTTGTGGGTTTGATCTGCAGCGGAACCATCGGAGAAATCAGTGGAGATTATGAGGAAGTTCTCGGAGCAGTACGCTCGTCGCTCAGGGACTTACTTTTGTGTTGATAAAGGTGTTACTTCTGTTGTCATCAAGGTTTGTCAATTAACCTTTAAAGTCTCCAACTTTCTGGTGGAATTGTGTTAGAGTAGTGAGTATACTTAACAGTGGTCTTTGTTCAAAGATTCTGTAAGTTTATATGTGAATTATGAGCTATTTGGAGGACACTTAGCGGGTTATCTTGATTCATACAGTAGCTATTTTGAAATATCTGGTGGAAGTGTGTTGAATAGGTAGTGGTTTTTGTCTGAAGTTTCTATCTTTCATCGTTGATTATGAACTACTTGGAGAAAATTGAGTCTTCTTTTTTGTAAATAGTGAATCTATGCAGAATAAATTGAGTTGATTCATGTGAACATCTTGAAATCTAGTGCTTATTAACTAATGAAGTGCCTGAGTTTTCTTCTTTGTAATAGTCTGCTGAAGAAATTGAGTTGGCACTAGTGGACATCTTGAGTTCTAGTGTTTAACTAACCAAGTGGCTAAGTCTTCTAGTTGTAGAATAACTTATCCTGATTTATTAACCTAAATTCCAAACTCTGGTTCTTTCCGGTTAGTGAGCATATTGAATTCTAGTGTTTAATTAACGAAATGGCTTAGTAGTCTTAGTCTTCTACCTGTAGAATAATGAATCTTCAGAAGAGTTGGTCACTGCTTGTGAACCTTTTGACATCTAATTCTTCACTAATGAAGTGGCTATTTCTGGGAACAGGGTTTGGCTGAGCATAAAGATTCGTATGGTGCACCGCTTTGTCCTTGCAGGTGATCTTTATCTCTGGGTTATCATTATTTTTTAAGAGCTTTTGTAATTTTATGTATCAACTCAACAAAGTCTGATATTTGTTATTTTTGGGGTAGACATTATGATGATAAAGCTGCTGAGGTTGGACAGGGCTTTTGGAACTGTCCTTGTGTTCCAATGAGAGAGAGGTAAGAAGTAGCTCCAATTAGCTGAAAAAAAAATATATATATATATATATATTCTGCGTGTGTGCGGTGTGTTTATATACTAAGAATAGAAGGTAAACACCGGTTATATGTTATAAGCTGGACTGTCTCTGTCTTGTTTATGGTTAGTAATTGGATAGTGTTCAGGAGCATACGCACGTCATAGTTTCCATAGAGGTTACAAATATCAGATTGCTAGGCAAGTAGAAGTTTGATTTACCCCATAGTTGGCAACAACTGGTAAAGAAACAAACAACAACTCTAAACTCTCTCATAAACTGTTGGCCTATGTGACTCTTTTGACCAATTCTGGTATACAACATACTGAAGTTTTATCATTTGTTCATCAGGAAGGAGTGCCATTGTATGCTTTTCTTAACTCCTGACAATGATTTCGCCGGGAAGGATCAGGTAACCAACCCTCAAATCAAATATACTTTCCCTAGTTGCAAGCTTGAGATTATGTTTCCATTACAAGCTATTAATGGTTTGAAGCAACTTATAAGTATTGAGATGTGATGCCCTTTTTCTTCATTTGTTTTGGTGCAGACTATTACGTCAGATGAAATCAAAGAAACAACAGCTCACATGTGAGAGTCATACAGAGAAAAATGTTTCACCAATGCAGCCTGTACATTGATACCCTCAACATCTTCTTCTTCGTTCTTCTGTACAACTATTTCCCTTGTCAGATAAATACTTTAGTATGATCTTTGTTTCTGCAAATGATTACAATGATATAAAAGGATCTGACTTTATGCCGAATGTCTTCAGTAAGCTTTCATGAGATGTGTCACTAAAAGGATTTAACAGATACAAAAATAGAAACAGGAGTTCTTTGTCCACACCTCAAAGCCAAAGCTTCTATAAATTTTGTATTCCATCTTTGGACCAAAGACTTTGGTCGGCACATGCAGGATTAGTCTAAACTATGTTGGTTTAAGAAGACTTTGTGTTAGCAATTCTTGCAAGCTATTCTGTTTGTCAATCTCAGAATCTCTCTGCATCGCTTTACTGGACAAATCAGTTTCTTGTTTTTCTTGGGATCAGTTTCCAGATCTTTCATGTTTCTCAAGCAGCGATTTGACACTTGTCTGAATTATAACATGTTGTCACAATCGGCTAACACAGCGGTAGACTGTAATAACAAGTACACATCTAATGCTTATGGTGGGTAAGCTCTGATTCTTCCACCATGGCTTTGTATCGTCTTTTCTCATGACCGTGGCTGGACTCATATTCAACTCTGTTCAAGTCATTCTCTCTGCTGAAAATAATAATTATGGTGTGGAGTTTTCGGATACTAATGGTTTGCAAGTTTCAAACTCATTATCCTCAAAGAAACAAAAGAAAGATGAAAGGAAAAAGATACAGGTGACTCCTTCCTCACTATCCGAAATATCTTGATGCTTCCTCAAGATTCTGACTTCATTGCGTCTTAAGCACTTGCAACCTTTTTTTCCTCTTCATCTTTATCATTGTGGTGATTCCATAAGTTTCCACACTTCCAATATATTTCCACCTTGCTTTTCCTTGAGTTTGAGCAGTGCAGCTTCCCACTCCTGTCGACCTTTACCATTCAAAAAGGACCCTAACAGCCTAAGTGCAAGAGGAAGAAACCCTGCGAGATGGACAGCACGAACTGCAAGCTGTTCGAAGTCAGAGGGTGGATATGGCTGCTTGAACGCAAAATGAGATAAGAGTTGAAGAGCTTCATCATATCTTAGAGTCCTGACTTCATACACACCCCTCACTCCCGCGTCAACAAGCAAGTTCTTGTTCTGGCTAATGAGAACGACTTTGCTTCCCGGAGCAAACCAGTTAGCGTACTCAATGATCCACTTGCATTGCTCGATGTTTTTCACACCATCAGCTATAAGGAGCACTTTCCTGTGTTTACGCCTTGCTTTTGTAATAGTCTCGTGATCTAAACTTGTCATTACCGTTGGATCTTCAGACATTAGAATCTTGTCTTTCATGTTATCCACATTTTCTAGAAAAAGACATGTCTGAAAATTTACTGAGATCTCTGCAAAAATGTACCGTGCAAGTGTCGTCTTCCCAACACCTGCGCTACCCCAGATGCCAATGGTTTGAACCTCGTTGTTGCTAGCATCTGAAGCCGCCAACAACTCGTAAACAGCTTCCATGTGACGATCCATTGCAACAAGGGCATTCAAATCGTTCGATGTGGAAGAGAGAACTTGAAGACAAATGTCACGAGCAACTTCCTTGAGCCAATCTGATAGGAACAAAGACTTGACATTCCGAGAAAATGGATACTCGGTGGCGATGTTGGACAGTTTGGTAAGTGCGGCTCTCCAGCTCGGCGCATTCTCTGGAAATAGTTGGCAGGTTTCTTCTTCCACCTCAACAAAAGGGTAAGGCGTGAGGCAGATGGGTATGACCGTGAGTGAACCTTTCTCATGAAACTCGAGTATTACTATGAGCTCTTCGAGGAACCCAACGGAACAAGGTTCCCTCTTAGATAGCATCACAACCGCGACTTTCGACTCTTCCAAAGCCTTGAGTGTCCGCTGATCAACTGATCTGACTCTCGTCTCCCCCCAGCTGATGGATTCAAAAGTTTTGATTCCACTTCCTAGTAAATGTTATTGCAAAAGTAGATGATCGCTAGTCTCGCAGCAGAAGCTTAGGAAGACATCCACATCCCTTCCTGCCAACAAAGAAGAAGAAAACACTGGTTTGGTTACAACAATGTCTTGTTGTCTTGTGGCAAGAGAAGATGGATCAGAAAGCAATTTCCTCATTTTCTGAATGAGAGTTCTAACTTCTGAAGGAGACACAGGCCACCAATGACTTTTGAATCGTAACCCACTAGCGTGCTGCTTTAAATTTCTCTCACAGACTTTTACAATCTTTTTTCTCTGTCGGCAGAAACTCTTTTATTTGTCTTTGATTTTTCTCTGGACAATTTTGATCTTTTAGAAGTGTAAATTATAATTTTTCGATTCACACTTTTAAGATTAAATCATAATTTTTTTTTGTGTTCGTAAATGTAAAAATTTCTTTCATTTATTAATTTTAGTTTATTTGGAAATTTTGTACGATTTAAAAATATTTTAAAGTTTAATGGCTTTAAATTTAACAATTAGTTTAACTAATATCTACTCTTTTAATTTAGGGTCCTAAAATTTATCTACCATTTAAAAGTTGTCATTTAAATCTGGACATTCTCTAGAATAGTAAGTGTTTGACTACTTAGATCTGTTTGGTTTTTTGAATATATCATTATATCTATATGACTAACAATTTAATTTAAACCAACATATAAATACACATTGTAATTGGTTTAACTAACGGGCTTTGGAAAATTATTAAAATTGTGTTGTTTTATAAATAAAGGGCCCGTACGATTATGTAAACCAATTTACATTAGGCCTTATAAATATTGGGTCTTAACCAACTAACATTGTATTCAAAATTTAAAAATAAAAAGATTATATAATATATCCACAAAAATATTATAGTAATAAATATATTAAAAAATTTTTGTGGAACTAAACTCTATTTGACTTTTTTTGTTTTCCCAGTAACAATTAAAAAGCATTGTCTAAATATTTTCCTTATAAATTTTGGATCTCACACATATTAATGTTTATATACAGTAAAACCTCTTTAAATTAATACTCTATAAATTAATGTACACTAAATTTTTTGTAAAATAATATAGTTTTATAGTCCCAAATTGATTCAATTATTATATCGGTAAATTAAGAACATCTATAAATTTTTTTAAAAATTATAATTTTGGTGTAGTCACAACATTATTAATTTATAGAGGTTTCACTATAGAAGTTGTAATTAAAAATGTGTATATTTTATAACCGAAAACAATATTATTCAAAACTATATATATAAAAACTATTGTTATTTTTATAATTTGTAAATTCTAATCTCGATAACAATTAGAAAGGTTTGTTTAAATAATTTCACTTTTCAAGGGGTCAGTATCTAGTTTATACATTAATATTTCCTCCGTTTTTTTAATATGTGTTGGAATTTTCACACATATTATAACTTTTTACAATTTATCATTTTGAAAACAATTTTTCTAAAATATAAATTATTTTAAAGTGGATGGGATTGTTTTTTTTGGATTCATGTTCTCTTTTATTTTTCATAAATTTTTTCATAAAATCTCTAAAATCCACCGAAAAGTCAAATTCATAAATAAATCTAGAAAATTAACAGTGAATTAATTAAAACATTTACAAATCATTTAATTTGACAAAAATCAATAATTAATATATATATATATTTAATATACACATATATGTATATATATATCCATTTAAATTAGGTAATCAGTAACCCACTTAGTTAATTTTCCACAAAATTTTCAGTGGCTCACATTTGCTTTATGTATTCCTGCAACTTCCAAGAAAATCCACTTGTCACATTTAAGATGGTGTTTCCACAACAAAGTCATAAGGAAAGTTTTAGACAATGACTTCCTTATGTTACAAAAAAAAAAAAAGACAATGGCTTCCTCATCTGCGTCTAAGTATGATGTCTTCCTCAGTTTCCGAGGTGAAGACACACGCCATTCCATCGTCAGTCATTTGTACGCAGCACTTACAAGGAGAGGACTTGTTACGTTTAAAGATGACAAAAAGCTTGAGATAGGCGATCACATCTCTGAAGAACTACGCAGAGCCATAAGAGGCTCAGATTTCGTTGTCGTGGTTCTGTCGGAGAAGTACGCTACTTCGAGGTGGTGTTTGATGGAGCTCCAATTCATAATAGAGCTTCAGAGGGAGGGGAGACTGAGCGTCATGCCAGTCTTCTATGGCGTAGAACCCTCTTCCGTGAGGCATCAGCTAGGAACTTTCGATCTTGAAAGATACCAACGTGATCCAGAGATGGCGGATAACGTTCCCATGTGGAGAGAAGCTCTTAATCAGATCGCTTGTCTTTCAGGCTTGGAATCCAGACTCTGGTTAGCTTTCTTCCTCAGAAATTATAAATTTCTAATTCGGATGTTTCTTGAATTATAATTATAAATGATAAAGTTCTTGAAAATATCTGGATGTTTCTTGATTATTAATTGTGTTAGTTTTTTTTTTTCTTTCAAATTTTAGCATTGATGAGGCAACTATGGTTGAGAAAATCGCACAAGATATTTCAAGACGCAAGACACTGATGCGTAACATAAACTCGAGACATATTGTTGGAGTGGAAACTCACATGCAACGTCTCAAGTCTCTCTTAGACATGGACTCGGAGAATAATGAAGTTCGTATGATTGGAATCTGGGGAATGGGAGGCATTGGCAAAACCACCATTGCCAAGTGTCTCTATGATCTGCTCTCATTTCGATTTGAAGCCAGTTATTTCACACAAGATATCAAGGGTATTCACAGAGACCATGATCTGATGAATTTACAAAAGAAACTACTTGTCTACAATACGCTCATCGGTGATGATATTAGTCTGTGGAGCGTGGAAGCTGGACGCGAGGAAATAAAGGCTAGACTTGGGAACCACAAGGTGCTTCTTGTGCTTGATGGTGTGGATAAGATAGAGCAGGTGCATGCTCTGGCAAAAGAGACGACCTGGTTTGGTCCTCGGAGCAGAATCATCATAACCACCCGAGACAGGGGCTTGCTCCGTAGCTGTGGCGTAGAAACCATTTATGAGGTTAAGTGTTTGGACGATGAGGCTTCCCTGAAGATGTTTAAGCAGATTGCTTTTGAAGGAAGAAGTCCTCCTTGTGATGATTTTGAGCAGCTCTCGGTCCGAGCAGCTGGGCTTGCTCACGGTCTTCCTTGTGCACTTAGAGCCTATGCTTTATTTCTCCGTGGAAGGGACACCTCTCCTGAGGAATGGGAAGAAGCAATATGTGGACTTGAAAGTGATCCTGACGAGAACATAATGGAAATCTTGAAACTTAGCTATGATGGCTTAGCAAAACAACATCAGAATGTTTTCCTACAAGTTGCATGCCTTTTTAACGGAGAAACTTATCAGCGTATCATTCCACTACTTGATGGTTCCGGACTTGAGAGGAACCTGTGTATAAGAGTTTTAGCAGAGAGATCTCTCATCAATATTACAACCAATGGATGTGTAATCCTGCATAAGTTGGTTGAACAAATGGGAAGAGGAATTATGCTTGACTGTCGAAAATTCATCGGTGATCCTGAGAAAGTTGTTGCTGCACTGATCTACGGAGACGTAAGTATCTCCCTACTTTTTTTTTTGTTCTTTTATGTTTCGATTCTAGGAACCCTGGACCAGATCTAAGTCTAGCTATAAACATTTTTAAAGTAATTTTATTTTGAAAAAAAAAAACTTTCTATAATTTGGAGGCTTATATTATAAAAAAATCGTCAAAATTTTTGGAGTCAAAACTAACGTTTCACTGGACTTGGCCTAATCCGGCCTGGAGCCAACTGATACTTTTTTTCTTGTCACCAGGGAACAGAACAAACTGAATGCATCTCCCTACACACATGTGATATGACCTGTGCACTCTCCTTGAAGAAGAGTGTTTTTGAACCTATGTATAAACTCAAATTTTTCAAGGTATACAGGCATGTTAACGACATAGAATCGATGCTGCACGTCACTGCAGACGATCATTACCTTTGCATGCCGTATAACCTAAGGTTGTTCCACTGGGATGCATTTCCATTGACCACCTTGCCTCTCAAGGCTGGTTCTAACTTTCTTGTTGAACTCAATCTGCGTTACAGCAATCTAGAAACACTTTGGAACGAAAAACTGGTAAACAACCCCTTTGCTTTTCTTCTCTTCTTAATGTTTTTTTTTTTCTTCTATTGCGAATTTCCAAAATCACTGATCTTTGTTGTAGGATTTCGAGAATTTGAAGAAACTAGATGTGACGGGATCTAAGAATCTCAAACAACTTCCAGATCTTTCAGATGTCAAGAATCTTGAAGAGTTGATTCTAGAACAATGCATGAGACTAAAAGGCATTCCGGAGTCCATTGGATATTATAAGCCTACCCTACGTAGGATTGTTCTATCATACTGCGGTGGTCCTGAGAGTCCCATGCGTGTTGTTGTTACACGTAAATTGCCTCAGACGAAAAGCACTACGTTGGAGTTCCCAACTGCAAACGTGGTGGGAATGAAACTTGTGGATATAACTATCGCGGGAGACGTAATTTTTCATTTTTCTTCAAGTTGTCAAGGAAATGCTGAATACTTCTCCTTAAGTTCTGAACAACACAGCCCTGTCCAGCAAGCTCCTAGGGTCATCTCTGAGTTCAACAAATTTGAGACGCTCAATATCAGGAGGTTTAGCTACGAAGAGAATGGTCGACCTGTCACCTTTCACAGCTTTCCAAATCTTCCTGGCCTGAAAGAGCTAAAACTAATCAACTTAAACATTCAAAAGTTGTCGGATGATATTGATGGCTTCCAATTCCTCGAAAATCTGGACTTGAGCGGGAATGATTTTAAGAACTTGCCATCAAATATTAGTATACTTCCACGTTTGAGAACTCTCTGGCTTCGAAACTGCGGCAAACTCGAGGAACTGCCAGAGCTAGCTCAGGTGCAGTCACTCACTCTTTCTAACTGTTGCAACCTCAGATCATTGGTGAAACGCTCTGATCCGGGAAGATACCGTTTGCTTGAGCTTTCCCTTGACAACTGCGAGAATGTTGAGTCATTGTCCGATCAGCTCAGTCATTTCAACAAGTTGACATTTTTAGATCTCAGCGGCCATGATTTTGAGACATTGCCATCAAGCATCTCTGATCTTACATCGTTGGTAACTCTCTGTCTCAATAACTGCAAGAAACTCAAATCAGTGGAAGAAGTTCCACCGAGCCTCCAGTTTCTGGATGCACAGGGATGTGATTCCCTTGAAGCTGATGCTTTAGAAATTTTTTATGAAAGAGTAATTAAACAAAAAGGTGAATGTTCTGCCTTTGACCCATCTCAACTATGGTTTATTTAGTCCCTTTATCATCATTTTTCTCTTATAGGTTACTGCACAGCCGCAGAGTGAGATGCCAACTTTCCAACGGGATTACCAACTTGGTGACACCAAGCCACGAAGAGTCGCTTGCCCAAGTTCCTACGCTGCTAATATATATATGTATTAAGAGATTTTTCTTGATTATGTAATGTTCCCTCGCGTTTTAAATTCCTGTATCAAACCACACAAAATGGATGGTAACCAGTGTCTACTTACTCATCTTATATTATAAAGTAGAGTTTTACTCTCTCCTGATGAAGCTACATCAGCATCCAGGTCACAAATTCGTTTTTTCAGGAGCCGCCACGTGTTCAGCATTTCATTAAATCAATATGTGATAAAGCTCCACGTTTTGTGAATAAGAAGATTAGGGTTCTATTGTCATCCTCTTGCGTCTCTTCGATCTGCCATATTTGTTATTCACAGCAAAGACAATGAATTCTTCTCAGAACTTTTAGCCTCCTTTATTGTTCAACGTATTTCTCTTAATCACCCCAGTAAATTTTATTTTCATTTAATTCAAAACACCCTTTCGACTTCTCTGTTTCCTTCACGTCAGACCTATATATTGGAGAGAATCGAGAGTTTATATGCTTATCTAAGTAGAATTATACTTTAATGAATCACCTTTGGTAGATTTAAGCTTTGATTCGAACTGTTCTGAGAATCTTAGAGAGGTTTTCGAAATCTTAAAGACGGGAGGTTTTTGAGTCTCTGGCGATCCCTTTGATGAAGCTGGTATGGTTGAAAACTTCGGAGATGGAGAGCGAAGGGGGACTCTCCACTTTCATCTTCAATACTGTAAGTCATTCAATCACCTTCTCCGGTAGAATCATGCGTCTATTCTGATCATACTGTATTTTTCACCAGTAAAGACATCATCATCATGACATCATCATCATATGGATACTGCCCAAAACGAAGCCAGATCTGGTGATCTGAACAATCAAATCCGCCGTTCAAAGGTAATATACATCATGATTCTTAGAACAATCAAATCCTTTGCTACTTTTGTTTGCTGTGTGTATCATTCTGATATAGATTTGAACGAGCTAACTGGTTCTCATGTTATAAAGACTCATGTTATAGAGTCTTGCTTTAATTCTAGAACTGCTAAAATAAATCATACTTTTTCTTTTTGGGGCAAACACTTGATTTAGATTTTACAAGTTCAATTTTGTATATATAAAAATTGGTTTTGTCTGAGAAAAATGATCTTTTACTGCTAAAGACAAAGGATCAAGTCTCTATGTATGTTTGGTTTTGTGTTTGGTCAACTTTCTCTTCTTGTCTCTGTTTTTTTTTTTCCGTGCAGCAATCAGCAATATTTTGTAGTCTAACTAAAACGTTTCCTTTGCAATATTTTGTAGTCTCCACCAAAACATTAGACAAGCTTACGGAGTTTCACCAGAGCTTTGGCATTAGCCTTTAACGAGTGGATACTCATCCTCATGCTCTTCATCAACTCCATCTTCTCCTACGTGATCTCTCCGAGCTCCAATCTCCATGTCTGATGTGCTCTCAACAACAAATCCGCCAAGGAATAGGTTTACTTCCACTTTGGGTGAGAGTCTTGTGATTGATAAAGAAGACGCTAGAGAGCTGTTTGTTTAGGAACTCTGTTTGTTATTGTTCTACTTCTACCATCAGCATACTTTTCTAATATGTATTTGATGATTATCTAAACCTATTTCTGATTACACTACCTTTTGGTTTGTTCCTATCAATGTAACATATAATCCCCGGAGAAGCTTGTGAGAAATGAATGGGTATTTACAGGATACATAACAAGAAGCACATGTTGTGCTTGAGAAGAATATATTCATTTGGTTCTCCCTTGCAGGTGTGTTGTTCTTTCATCAAACTCTTTTCTTTGAGATAGTTTTAGGAGTTTGGTAGTTTAGGTATCAGTTTGCAGGTGAAGGAACCTAGAGCGGATACAAATGTTGCAGGACACTTTTTGTGTGGCAGATGTCCGCATCCAGATATCGCTACAAATCTCTGTAGGCACAGGGACATAAGTACATGAAGTTATGAAAGGTTTGGTGAGGAGATGTAAAACTTGCAGAATTGGTGAGTTTAGAAGCCAGAACTTGTGAGGATTTCAAAGGAACAAGAGCATCCTCAGCCCCAGCAACAACTAAGGCTGGAATATCTCCCACCGAGTTTAACACAGCTGATGTGGCTTGAGGTGAAAGGATTATCTCACTGAGTGCTTCGTCCCAAGCTTCTAAACATAGAGAAGCCTGTAATAACTCACAAGAAAAGCATTAAGTTAAGGTAACTAACTCCTTTAGTCTCAATGGCATTATGTATGGTTATAAATGGAAGTAGATTTTACTTTGTAGAGCATTATCGCACCATTCTACGACCAAGCTGCAGAGACAGTTCTCCCATTACACGTCTTCAAGAGAATATGACTACACCAGTTACCTCCAGACCCACGGGATAGAACTACACCAGCACACTCTCATTTCTCTTAGGAACATCACCGAGATTTATATGATTCATATCATCCTTATTGAACGAGCTAATGTGTGTAGCAGAGATGTTCGTATAACAAAGATCTATGTGGCTGAATGGTGTACTTGCTTTCATAAGACATGTATTTGATCTTACAGGTATTTGATCATAAGAGTTGGCGTGTTTGGAGACGTTTGCAATGAAAAGAGATGAATGCGCAAGGGAATGCAGAGAACGGATGGATGCGGATTATGGTGAATTATATGAATCGTTAACCTTTAGCAATGTGAATTGGATTCGTTAGGTTAGTGGGTATGATTGTTTTCAAAAGAAAAAAAAAGTTAGTGCCAATGATGAGGATGATGATGATGATAGTTGAAGGTGATGATGGTATGATTGTTTTCAAAAAAAAAAAAGTTAGTGGCAATGATGATGATGATGATGATGATAGTTGAAGGTGATGATGGTACAGTTGTCTTGAGAAACACCAAGGATGGCATGATACTCTTGATTTGATAAAAAAGGCATGATGAGCTTGATATACACAACATTGCTGCTATGTAATCTCTCATTTTTAATGGCTTTCTGTTATGTAATCTCTAACAATTATTCACTCCAAATTATAATAAAATATATCTTCTCATATGTAATATACAAGAATTTCAAATAATATCAAAATATCTTATGATTGCAAAATAAAACCTTTTTTCAACTATAAATGATTATAGTAAATTATATTAAACATATCTTCTCATATGTAATATACAAGAATTTCAAATAATACCAAAATATCTTAAGATTGCAAAATAATTTTTTTCTTTCTTTTCAACTAAAAATGATTATAGTAAATTATATTAAATAGATATAACAAGTTAGTTACATATATATACATCTATTGGTTATTAGATTACCTATAGTCTAAAGGTTAACCAATAGCGTTTATTCTGAAAATTCTATTGGTTATTAGATTACATGGATTACTTGATCATAAAATAACAAAACTCTATTGGTTATTATATTACATGGATTACTTGATCATAAAATAACAAAACATAAAAATTCAAAAATAAATATTAAATACTAACGAACAATAGTAATTTTTATGTTGTATATCTAATAAAGATATTTATTTATTTTATTACATCCATATAAATAAAGTATGATAATAACATCGGTCATATTCACCTCACAAAAAAATTGTTGTAAGTTAGATAAATTTTATAATTTTATATTTTAAAGCTAAAATTATTAAAAATTGTTCAATCCAAATTGCAAAAAAAAAAAACTTCTGATATTTTATATACAAAACAATTTCTAATAATACCCAAATATCTCATAATTACAAAATAAAACTTTATTTTCAACTATAAATGATTATAGTTACAAATATATTACATCTAATTATAAGAAAATAATAAAATTTAATAGAACAAATTAAAAATCATTCTATATGTTCTAAAAATTATTCACAACTCAATCCTTTCAAACCACAAATAACTCACCGAATATGGGATCAAATTTTCGCAAGAGAAAACAACATAAAGATTATTTGATTCCCTCACAGCATATCAGTGTTACGATATAGAAACAACTATTGTTTTTTTTTTGTGGACAACATAAACAATTAGCGTAAACAAGTAAAATATATCTTATCACATATAATACATCCTCACCTAAAATTTTCTAATGACAAAAATTATTATCATATACATTTCTTGCAAATGCAAAGCTAAAACACAAACCAAAAAATCATATAAAACTTAATAACCTAAATCACAAGTAAAGTATATCCCGCCCGTAGGGCGGGCCGACCTAGTATGCTTATAAATTCTTGTTCACTAAGCCACTGGTTGTGGCTGTCAAACTTAAAAACTTTAATGAGAAACTGCATGCCCCGGTTTTTGAGGGCAACTGAAGAAGCTTTTGACTGTTTCTCAAGATGCTACCATGAAGAAGAATGTTATGGTTGGGTTAGTGAAAGTGGAAAGTCCGTGACAAAGAGGGATAAAAGGGACATGAGATGATTTTAGTTAGTGGCAAGTGTTTGAGTTGGAGAAAGATGTTGTTTCCATTATTCCTTCCAACATAGCTAGTGAGAGTAACGTGTATATTTGGACTATGACTCTGATTTTACAAGACAAGTATGTATGAGTAAGAGTATGACTAAGAAGAAGTGAAAGTGAAGTGCGTATTCTCTTTTAGACAAATACAACAACAAAGATATTGTATTTAATTGCAAGCACTGGTCTTTTGAACATCCTTAGCGTTCTGTTCTCTCCGTCATCGTCTAAGCGACTACAGAACATGAGTACTGTTTGTTATAAATTTCTAAGTTTGGTGTTTTGTTTTGGTTGTTACATTGAGAGTGAGAGAGAAGTAACATAAAACAGAAGAAAAATATTTTGAAAATTAAATATGTTGAAACAAAAGATGGATCTGCTGTGACAATCAACGAGAATTACATATCACAATGTTTTTAAAATAAAATGTTTCATTGAAGTTCTGTGAGTTTTCATTAAAGATATGAGCATGCATACATATACGAATAGTGTACTAAATCGTACAAAAGGTCTGACTTTTAAAATACTGTCTTGTAGAGTTACATATATATATGTGTATTCAAAATAAAAACATGCTGAGGCTAAGCAACTTCACTCTCTATGATCACCAGATATGTTTCTAGGAATCTCAGAGTTGTCGTTAGGAAGGGTGGAGCTAGAGAGATGGTAGAGTAGATTCCTGAAGTAGTCTGTTATCATAAACATAGCTTGAAAACATATCTGGAAAATCCTGAGAGAAGCTAGGGTTACCACCATAAGGGTCCTGAAACCAAAACAGAAGTCATCTGAAACTATGTCTGAGGAACAAGGATCTAGAACGTTGCAGCTTTTGGTAGTATCACCCATACACATATTCTGTTCAAAGCCATAATAAAGCTCATGCTGCATCAACTGATTCAAGCCGTAGTTACTCACAGATTCTTGTAGCTCTAGTGGTAACACTGAGTAATCTTGTGTGTTACGTTGAAACTCGTTGATGTTGATGTTACCCATACACATGTTCTGATCATAACCACCACCATAAGGCATCAACTGATAATGTAGCCCAGATTCTTGCGCCGTTGAGTAATCTGGTGTGTTTGAAAAGCAAAGATGTTGTTGTTGTTGGTCTGATCATAAACACAAAGCTCCTGACTTTTCAACACAGACTCTTGTGGGTACTTGGTGAACTGGCTAGGGTTTAAAGATTGGGTCCCAAGATGTTGACGATCCTCCAAGTTTGCTTTTGCCGCAAGGAAACGACGCCTTTCTTGCAATTTAGAGTAACTTAGTTTCAAGGACTGAATTAGTTGGTTGATTTGATCGACGGAGTAATGATCGGAGATTGGATACTTTAATTCATCAACATTCTTCTTTGCCCTCTTCGTACTGGACATCTTCGTCTTCTTCATCTTGTTGAGGAACTCGTAAAGATTGACGCTTTTCTTGCGTCTCTTGGTTCCGTCTAACTGGATGTAGCGGAGAGCCAAGTCTGTCACTTTGTCTCTGTTCTCGGGCCATGTCCTGCTGTTCAAACTCGTTGCAGCGAGTGAATAACTTGAAGAAGAAGAAGAAGAAGAAGAAGAGGAAGAAAGAGAAGGTCGCATGGTGTCTGGCTTTTCTTGTTTGATTCTCGAAACACTCTCTGTTTTTCTCGCACACGAAAGAAGAAAGAAGAAAACAAATGAAATTGCGTGAGAAACTTTGTGAATTGGAGGAGTGTGAATGATATATTTATAGATTTTTCTTTGACGTGCGGTGAGAGAAAAGGAAAGATTTACTTCAGCAAATTATTTAGCCGTTGAGGTTTGTGAAGAAAAAGAAGTGAAAGTGAAGTGTGTATTCTCCTCTGGACAAGACAACAACAAAGACATGGGTACTAACAATGTTAGCACTGGTCTTTACACCGCTATAACTTCCATGGCTCTTTTTAAAAAGCAACTCCCTTACCTACTTGGCGACAGCCTTGACAGTTCTCCATAATCATCTCAACGACTTCAGAACACGAATAATCTTTGTTATAAATATCCAAGTCTGGATTTAAGCAACAAAAAAAATAAAATAAAAAAATCTAAGTTTTGTGTTCTGTTTTGGTTGTTATATAGAGTGACAGAGCATTAGCGTAAAACAGAAGCAACTGTGATAAATTTAATTCTGGTGAGACACATACTGAGAACAAAAGGCAACAAGAGACTTAAAAAATAATGCATCATGACAATCTCCAATTCATACGTACATATGATTCAAACAAAACCAGAGGTTGGTTAATAGAGGTGTCAAGTGGGTGGGTGGCCCATGGACAAACCCATGCCAAATAAATATGGGCGGGCTGTGGTTATACCCAAATAATTTATGGGTTAATTGGGTTCAAAACCAACTTTGCCCATGGGTAAACTGGTCTAAACCAAATGGGTGTTGGGTTGGCCCAATAAACTTAATTTCTAGGGTTGAACAATTTAGGGAAAGTTTCAGAATCGCTACTTTTTTTTCTTCTCTTCCGCGAAAGAGAGACGCGATTCTCTTCTTCCTTCTCCGATTTCTCTTCATTCCCAGTGATTCCTTACTTGCATCCTTCTCTCCTCTTCTCGTGCATCTTCGTCCCCTTTGTTTCGAGGTAAGTTTAGATCGATTCCTTTGTTTTTGATTGAAGGTTTACTGAATCTCGTTTTTGATTTGTATTGAAGGTTCTGTGTTGTGGGATTATCCTCGTTTAGCTTCGATCTCGAGTTTATCTCTTCATACATCTCGCGATTTCAGGTATGATTCTCGCGTTTTGTGTTGTGGGTTTAGATCTTAGTTCTTATTCTCGAGTTTTAGCTTTGATTTCGGTTTATCTCTTCATCCATCTCAGAGTTTTTCTGTTCTGAAACCACAGTAGCTTAGCTTATTCTCATTGTTCTTCGTTTGATCTTGTGAGGAAGATGAGGTTATGAAATTGTTTAGCTCTGTATCCATTTGATTCTGTGTTCACAGTTTGTTCTTCGTTTGTTCTTCTTCTCTATCCGTTTGTTCTTCTTCTCCAGTATCATTAGCTACCGAGACTTATAAATGGTGTCCCTTTTTATGTATTTTTGTTTGCATTTCATGTAGGTTGCTTTCTGAAAACGTCTTTCCTCCCTCCTGCAGATCCTGTGCTCTCGTCATTGTAGTTGTGGGAATATAAAACTCTTTTTCAGAAATTGTAATAGGTAATTAGACTTTGCAGTTTGCACCGATCCTCTACTACTGAATTTTCTTATTGTTTTATTAATGGATGAATGATAGTAAATGTCACACCAACAGCTATACGTGGATTTATGCTAAAATATATAAAAGTGTCTTTGGTCTAGATTGGTATATGGTTGGTGGTCCAATGGTGGATTTATATTTAAAACTCTATATTTAAAATAACAACTATATAAAATTATACATTTAAACTCTATATTTAACTATATATACATTTATTTGTATAAATGTCAGAGCGGATCGGATATCCGGTTCTAAATTTTTTAGTATTTGTTATTTGCTTCGCTTTTAACGGATATTAAGTTTTAATATTTGCTTTGCTTCAACGGCTTACGGATATTCGGATTTTTCGGATCGAATCGAAACGAATAACGAATCGAATAAAAATTGACGGATAAAATGCCCACCCCTAGTGTTGGGTGAAGTTGGGTGTTGGGTGAAGTTGGGTGTGGGCTACATGTGGGTGTGGGTGTCTTGAGACCAAGAAAAACAAATGCCCATTGGACACACCCATTTGGGTGCGGTCCAACCCATCTGACAGCTCTACTGGTTAATATATCGACCGAACTTGTAATTACATCAAAACATTGAACAAGTCGTTACAAAACATATAATGTTTCTAAAATTAAGAAAAGAATAACACTTTGATCAGATCCGTAAGAGATTCTCTAGCGTTTTCTTGAATTGGAGCTTTTCTTGAATTTTCTTGGTTGATCAGATCCGTAAGTTTTGAAAGAGAGTCTCAACTTTGAGGGAAGCTTTCTTGGCTTTGAGTCTACACTTCAAGATTTTGATTTGAGCGTCGAATCTCTCAATCCTCTCGGACAGGGCTTTGGCCATCATCATATTCTTCATTAGAGGGCTTCTCGCGAAATCATCATGTGCGAACTCCAATTCTCCAGGACCTTTGTCGACACTTCGAAAGCCATGAGAGCGAAGTTTTGCCCTAAACTCTGTTAAGTTTCTGCCCAAAACAGAGGAGGACTTCATGAGAATGTCGCTGCGAAGCTTTTTCAAGTCCCAAACGATGAAACTGTTGTTGTTGCTTTTGCTCCACGAGATGATCGGATCAGACGAACGGTCATCGACGACCTGATATAACTGGAGGTAGAACGAAGAAGAAGATCCCGTTGGCAGTTGGCGAACCATCTTTCTTTTTATTGGTGTTGGTGGTAAAACCCTAGATTTGATTTGTGGGCAATGACGAAGATCGAGAAGCAGAATACCCAAAACTGATCAAGAAGCAAACCTAAACCTGAGAGAGAGTAACAAAAAGGAAACTTTGTGACTAGCTCTTTGGGGGAAAGCTGTTATTATATAGAGAGAGATTGATCTCAACGGTCATGTAATTAAAAAGGAAACTTCTCTTTGGGATTTTTCCTTTTTTTTGCAATTATACAGTCAGGATTCGATCGCATGAATATCAACGGTCATTACTGAAAATCTTAGTGGGTTTTGTAATGAGCGCCTCTAGGTTTTGATGTGTTTCTAAGCCCCCAAAAACAAAGAACTACGCCGTTTTATAGCTGCCAAGGACTGCACGTACAACGCTAAATTCAAGATGCAGCGTTTTAATCGGTTGTGTCTTAGTTCTCTTCACCCTCCCTCTACTTTCGCGCCAAATTGGAGAATCTTGCCTCGACTTATGAAAGCCTGTAGCCTATATAATCTGGGATTATCTGGTTTTCTTTTGAAGTTTTGGATTATCTGTTTTATTTCTTTAAAGATAATGGACGAAAATTTGAATTGAGATCGGAACACTCCTGAATCAAATGCTCTGTTTTGAGAATAGACGATGCCAATCTTTTTTTTGACCTTACCGAGGAAGTGCACTTTGATGTCAGCAGCAGGAGCTCTCTTTCTACTGACTTTTATCTTCTGATGCTTCCATCAGTTTCTATATTCAAATTATATTTTCAGTTTGCTTTGCCTATTGATGCTATCACGAAGAAGAATCTTGTAATTGTTTTAGAGAAAGTGAAAAATTATTGACAAGAATGTGAAAAACAGGCTATCCACAGGATGGAAGCAGGGTTAATAATGTGGTTTGGTACAAGATAAAAAAATTAAACAGAAGTAGTAGTTAATTTTTTTTTACATTTTAGCCTCAAAGTTGCAGTCCCTGTAAAAACGTCTTTTGGATGGGGAGTAACTCAATATGTCCCTATTAGAAAAAAACCATTCCTCTTGTCCCTCCTCTCTTCTCAGTACCCTTTTCTTATTGTAATTCTCAAATTAGCCTTTTAATGTTTTAAAATAAATCTGTCACCTCATTAATCATGAATTAAACTTTTATAACAATATATCAAAATTAATTAGGTCCCACAGTAAATTTTAGCCAATGAAAACTCTTTGTCTATTTTTTTCTTCTTTCTATGTGACCTTTTTTTTAACAGCTCTTTCCTTTTGTTTTATTCTGTAACTGAAACTTCATAGAAAATTTAATATATGTCAATTTCTTATGAAATTTGTTGTAAAATAACTTTAAAATTCTAACTATGTTAGAGATAATGTAAATAATAATAAAAAATTTCTGAGAATTATTGGAGATTAAAAATAAGTTTTAAAACTATTATTCTGAGTTTCAGATTTATTATATTTTTTTTTAAAAAAAGAATTATCTACAATATCTTTAAAATGAACTGTATCATGGGTAATATAAGATTTACTGAGAATTTCGGAAGATTAAAAATGAGTTTCACAACAGTTTTTTATGGGTTTTAGATTCATTATATCTGTTTAAAAAATAAAATTATCTAGAATATCATTAAAACGAATTGTACATCTTGGGTAATGTAAATAATGTAAGAGTTTTTTATGGGTTTTAAATTCATTATATCTGTTAAAAAAATTATCTAGAATATCATTAAATGAATTGTACATCTTGGATAAAATAATGTAAGATTTACTGAGAATTTCGAAAGAATGAAAACGAGTTTTAAAACTGTTTTATGGGTTTTAGATTTATTATATTCGTTTTTAAAAACGTTATCTAGAATATCATTAAAATGAATTGTACATCTTGGGTAATGTAAATAATGTAAGATTTACTAAGGGAGTGTTATTCAATCAGTGATTTAAAATCAATTGTCAAGTTTTGTAATCAATTAAAATTTTAAATTTAAACATAGTTTTTAGTTAATGAATTCTAAAATCTCTGCAGTATACCTTGGATTTTGATTTAAATGATCTGTTCATGAGAATCCACCACAAATGATTTGAAATCAAATTTTAAATAAATAAAAAACTTTTAAATCCTTTGAAGTTGAAGAACACTAGATTTTAAAAACTAGATTTAAATCATTCATTGAATAACACTAGATTTTAAATTAGATTTATAAATATCATATCCAATAACACTAGATTTTAAAACAGAATTTAGAATCATTATTTGACTAACAGTGGATTTTGCTTAGATTTAAACTCTAACAAAATAGATGATTGAATAACACCACCTAAGAATTTTGGATGATTTAAAATTATTTTTAAAATTGTGTTTTCTGGGTTTTAGGTTTATTATGTTCATTTTTGCAGAAATTTTATCTGGATATAATTAAAATGAAGTGTATATCTTTTATAATGAAAATAATGTAAGATTTAATGAAAATTTTGAGGCATTGAAAATGATTTTAAAAACTGTGTTTATGGGGTTTAGTTTATTTTACTTCATTTTGAAGTATAATAGGACTTTAATATGGTTACTAGAATTGTTAGTTCTACTATTGTTGAAAAAAATATCGGACTATTAGAATTACTGGACTTATTTTGTATAATTGGACTACTGAGATTACTGGGTTTATTGTGTCTAATTCAGATTACTAGAATTACTGAATTTATTATGTGTAGTTCGAATTACTATGATTACTTGGTTTTATTATGTGTAATTTGAAACTCATATATATTGCAAGTAATGTGTATATTTAATATATAGAACACATATATTATCTATTAGTAGACTGCATATAGTAAATAAAACTATTAAAACTATTTAGATGATTATTTTCTATAGTTTTTGGAATATTTAACATTTTTCCAAAATCATTCCTTAACTTTCATGGTTGTTGTGTGAATCGTAAGGCTGTCATAAGAGGAATCTATAAAAATACTTATTTCTGGTAAACTATTTATGTAATATTCTTTCTTAATGATATTCATTGTATAAAATTATTGGTTTTACTACAAAATATTTTATTTGGACATAGTTTTACTAATAAAACTTAAAATTTGCCAAAGTATTACTATGTGTAAGATAGTATTACTACTACGTTGAAGATTATCAAGAATTACTAAGTGTAATTAAAATATTAAACTTCTGTATATAATGGCTGTATGTTTTATATAAGTAATTTTTAAATTATTATTTTAACATGTATTATGCATGCACTTTTTACATGAGTACTTTTAATCAATTTCTATAAAAAAAAAGTTACAATGGGGCTAGTGTTCGTGTTTGTGT
This sequence comes from Brassica nigra, assembly GCA_016432835.1. NCBI lineage: Eukaryota > Viridiplantae > Streptophyta > Magnoliopsida > Brassicales > Brassicaceae > Brassica > Brassica nigra. Next base: position 17,327,044 of record CM028245.1, on the reverse strand, counting down.
TGATGATCACTGATAATACTAAAATCGCAGTTTTGATCCGAATCTTTCAGTTACGTTGATAATTTTAAAAACCAAAACTTGATATATTAATTATATTAAAATCCAATAATCTTGGAGCTAATTTAAAAAAAAAACGTCAATAAACCGGAAGGGTTTTAAAAACAGAGCAACACTTCTCCTATAGAAAAATATGCCTAGAGTCAGGAAGACTATTGCTGAGTCACAAAGCAACAAACCAATGCATGCTTAGGAATCCTATTCTGGAACCCAAAACCAGCTTTATGCCAAGCGAGTGTTGAAGTTCTCAAATGTTCGTTGTTAAAATGTTTTCAATTTGGTGTGCAACATCAACTTAGCCTCCCAATTTACCTAAAACAGGAACTTGTTGAGCTGAAAATTCACATCTAGCAACTAAACTCTACTAAAGTAAGGATACACCTTCTGTCGGTATGGGGGAGATTATATGGATCTTGCTTCCAAATGATCCGACATAACTTAGAACACCATAAATGATATGACCATCTTCTGACTTTCAACAAAGAATGGTTTCATTGGAGAAAGAAATTTCCATTTAACATTGCAAAAATCTCAATGAGCAAAAAGAAAAAACTCATAAGAAGATGCAATGGAGGTTCAAAAGATTCATAAAACTCAGTACCATCAAATCACTATGTAATAATATAATTAGACATAACATAAACGTAGATGAACAACACGACAATGATCATAATAATCGTAAGATAATGAAGAAGACTCTTCCAAAACATCAATTAACCCTTGAGCTCTTATTCTCTGGAAACTGCATTCTTGAATCTTAATCTTGGCTCTCGTTACGTTTTCAAGCAACTTCACTCTCCCTTTCTTCCAAAAGCTTCCCAGCCTCTTCATCGCTAGCCTGAACCTTCTTCTGCGCATCTTTGGCCTTCAACGCCTGCAACTTGGAATGATTGTAATACCCAACACCCAAAAACGCAAGCCCGTAACCAAAAAGATTCAACGGTATCCTTAATCACCGACCACGAGAAAGCGATCAAGAGCCAGTCCTTAACCACACCAGCTACATTCATCGTCAAAGCAGAAGTCTTCCCAACGAGGAGAAGCAAGGTTCAACGCGAACGCATAAACCGAATTGGTTCCGAAGATGACGAAATCAAAATGGAAACTCGAAGTCTGTCTCAGAACCGGAAGCTCCACAAATATCCAAGGAACGGACAAGAAAACAAAACAGCAAGGAGCAACGTAATAAAGAGAAGTGATCGTGTTAAGATTGATCCCTTTAGAAGTAAGCAAGATCTGAATCAGAACCAACCTCGTAGCCTCAAAAGCAATGGCACCGAGATGAAGAACAACGCCCAAACATTGAACTTCGCCTCGCCGTAAGCAGCGATGGCGACGCTGAAGGAGATCGAGAGCATGTTCGTCATCGTCTGAGACTGCGACCGGTATCAGAGCTTTGAGAATCTGGATGAAGGAGATGGAGAGGTAGATGTAGGTGGAGTTCGATAACCAGAGGGAGAGTGAGTACAACGCGCCGATGGGGACGAGGGATCTGAGGTAAGTCTCCCGGGACATCGAGACGGGCTCGACGATGAAAATGAGTCCAAATGCAGCGTTTAGGTGTAGGGACCGGATTGTACCCGTATGAATTTGGGTGGGTCGGGTTTCTGTGGTTGGTTCTGTAGTTATCTGATTTCATTAAGGCTATTGATGTCTTTAACACGATTTTGTATTTAAAAATAAATATAAATTAAATTATATTTTACTGTGGGGAGAATTTAGAATTTTTCTAGAGAGACAGGGGTATATTGAGTTAAAGTCCCTTTTGGATGAATACAATTTAACATTTATTCCAAAAAAAAAGTGAAAAATTCAATGATGTTTTTAGAAAGCCTTTCAACGTAGCAAGTGAGAGTGAAGTGTGTATTTTGAATTTGGACTATGACTACGAGTTTGCAGGACAAGTAGTATGAAGAAGTGAGAGTAAAGTGTGTATCCTCCTTTGGACACGACTACAAAAAAAAAAAGACATGTACTTTACTTGAAAGCACTAGTCTTTCTTTACACCGCTGGAACTTCTATTGCTCTTCGAAAACAAAACTTCCTTAGCTCATTTGCAACAACCTGATCATTATGTTTGTTATAAACCAGAAGCAAATGTTTTGAATTTAATTCTGTTGAGATAAAAGAAGGATCTGCTGTGGCAGTCAACGAGAATATACATATCACAATGATTCTAAATAAAATGTTCCATTGAAGCTCTCTGAGTTTTTATCAAAGATATATGAATAGTGTACTAAACCGAACAAAATGTTTTGACTTCAAAACTTCTGATTTGCAGTTACATTTATACATGGGTATTCAAAATAAAAAACATGCAGATGCATAAACAGCTTCACTCTCTACGTTCAGATTTATCATCAGAGAAATCTCAGAGTTATCGTGTGGAATGGTGAAGCTAGAGAGATGGTAGAGTAGACGCCTGAAGTAGTCTGTTCTCATTAATATAGCTTGAAAACATATCTGGAAAATCCTGAGAGAAGCTAGGGTTACCACCATAAGGGTCTTGAAAACTAAAACAGAAGTCATCTGAAACTATGTTTGAGAGACACGGATCCAGAACGTTGTTGATGTTGGTCGTATCACTCATACACATGTTCTGATCAAAGCCATAAAGCTCATGCTGCGTCAACTGATTCAAGCCGTAGTTACTCACAGTTTCTTGTATCTCTAGTGGTAACACTGAGTAGTCTTGTGTGCTACGTTGAAACTCGTTGATGTTACCCACACTCATGTTCTGATCATAACCACCACCATAAGGCATCAACTGATAATGTAGCCCAGATTCTTGCGCCGTTGAGTAATCTGGTGTGTTTGAAAAGCAAAGATGTTGGAAGTTGTTGGTCTGATCATAAACACAAAGCTCCTGACTTTTCAACACAGACTCTTGTGGGTACTTGGTGAACTGGCTAGGGTTTAAAGATTGAGTCCTAAGATGTTGACAATCCTCCAGGTTTGCTTTTGCCGCAAGAAAAAAACGACGCCTTTCTTGCAATTTAGAGTAACTTAGTTTCAAGGACTGAATTAGTTGGTTGATCTGGTCGGGAGAATAATGATCAGAGATTGGATACTTTAATTCTTCAACATTATTCTTTGCCCTCTTCGTCTTCTTCATCTTGTTGAGGAACTCGAAAAGATTGACGCTTTTCTTGCGTCTCTTGGCTTTGTCTAGTTGAATGTAGCGGAGAGCCAAGTCTGTCACTTTGTCTCTGTTCTCGGGCCATGTCCTCAGTTCTCCGTCTGGTCCGTAATGAATAACGCAGGCTTCGATATCACAGAGAGTTGTAAGCTCCTGAGCTTTCTTGAATATCGTCATGAGTCTGCTGTTCAAACTCGTTGCAGCGAGTGAATAACTTGAAGAAGAAGAAGAAGAAGAAGAAGAAGAAGAAGAAGAAGAAGAAGAAGAAGAAGAAGAAGAAGAAGAAGAAGAAGAAGAAGAAGAAGAAGAAGAAGAAGAAGAAGAAGAAGAAGAAGAAGAAGAAGAAGAAGAAGAAGAAGAAGAAGAAGAAGAAGAAGAAGAAGAAGAAGAAGAAGAAGAAGAAGAAGAAGAAGAAGAAGAAGAAAGAGAAGGTCGCATGGTGTCTGGCTTTTCTTGTTTGATTCTCGAAACACTCTCTGTTTTTCTCGCACACGAAAGAAGAAAGAAGAAAACAAATGAAATTGTGAATTGGTATGTGATGTATTTATAGATTTTTTTGACATGCGGTGTAAAAAGGAAAGATTTACCTCAGCAAATTATCTAGCCGTTGAGGTTTGCGAGAAAAGGAAATACTTACTTCAGATTTTCTTACCGTTCTCTCCTCTCCTCGTTAATCAACACGGTAATGTCATGTGTTTTTAGATTTTGTTTGATTTCTTTTTGATAGATTTTCGTATGATATCGTTTTAGATGGCGAATAACGTACTATCAAACTTCCCATATACGGGTTTGCCGTTTGTCCCCTACATAGAAATCTATCAATCAGTGCCGCATGTTCCCAAACTCTAAACGCTCTAGGCCTGGGGATCTGAGTCGATCCATATTTTTTTTTTTAAATATATATATATATATATATATATATATATATTTTTTTTTTTTAATTTTATTAATAATTATATTTGATTATATTCATATTTATATTTATAAATATTGTATAAATATTTAATTTATGTATTATTTTAGAATTTTAATATTAAAAAAAATATTTTTATTTTATTAATTATTTTACTAATTCGGATCCGGATATCCGCGGATAGTATGATAACTAGACGGATATCTGGAATCCGGATATCCGGAAGCCCCGAATCCGGATCTGAATACTAAATCCACGGATTCGGTGAATCCGAATCCGGATCCGACGAATCCGGATCCGGATACCCCAAATTTTTCGGATATATGGATCCGTTCCATCCCTAAAATGCACCGGTTTATCTTAAATTATAAAAGTTTTATTTTGTTTGAGGATTCGGTTAGTAACGCCGTGTTTAATTGATTGTGTTAACAGTTACTCCAGAGATTTGACTTTCAAGTTTCAACTGCACTTCCACCTCATCAACTTAGTGCCAGCTCAGCATCATTCTTTCACTTCTTTACTCGATTCCTCTGTTTTGCCTTTTCTTCTTCTTCTTCTTCTTCTGTGAAAAGTAACTTGTTCAACGAGTGAGAAAAACAATTTAGACTTTAACTAAGAGACATGAGAATCTAAGGCAAAAACATGTTCGCAAGAACTTCGACATGCATCATTCCAAAACTAAAACTCAAATTAACAGGTGGATCTGCTTTTAATCAAGACACCCTATGATTGAAGAGCAATTAGAGAAGCTTGCGAGTGTTGCTCACATACCATAAAGAAGAATGTTGTAACATGTAGTATGAAAGTGAAAAGTTAACGAGGTAGAAAAATAAAGGGAACAGAACAAGGGTTTGACTTTAGTGTTGGTGATCATTGTGAAGTAAAATGTGATTGGCAATTGCGAGAAATATGATCTTGTGAAGCTTGGCATCTTCTTGAACGAGCAATAAGCTGAGAACAAAAGGCAACAAGAGACTTAAAAAATAATGCATCATGACAATCTCCAATTCATACGTACATATGATTCAAACAAAACCAGAGGTTGGTTAATATATCGACCGAACTTGTAATTGCATCAAAACATTGAACAAGTCGTTACAAAACATATAATGTTTCTAAAATTAAGAAAAGAATAACACTTTGATCAGATCCGTAAGAGATTCTCTAGCGTTTTCTTGAATTGGAGCTTTTCTTGAATTTTCTTGGTTGATCAGATCCGTAAGTTTTGAAAGAGAGTCTCAACTTTGAGGGAAGCTTTCTTGGCTTTGAGTCTACACTTCAAGATTTTGATTTGAGCGTCGAATCTCTCAATCCTCTCGGACAGGGCTTTGGCCATCATCTTCTTCATTAGAGGGCTTCTCGCGAAATCATCATGTGCGAACTCCAATTCTCCAGGACCTTTGTCGACACTTCGAAAGCCATGAGAGCGAAGTTTTGCCCTAAACTCTGTTAAGTTTCTGCCCAAAACAGAGGAGGATTTCATGAGAATGTCGCTGCTAAGCTTTTTCAAGTCCCAAACGACGAAACTGTTGTTGTTGCTTTTGCTCCACGAGATGATCGGATCAGACGAACGGTCATCGACGACCTGATATAACTGGAGGTAGAACGAAGAAGAAGATCCCGTTGGCAGTTGGCGAACCATCCTCCTTACTTATAGGTGGTTGCTAATAAAACCCTAGATTTGATTTCTGGTCAATGATTAAGATGGAGAAGCAGAAACCCAAAACTGATCAAGAAGCAAACTTAGAACTCTGAGAGAGAGAGAGAGAGAGAGAGAGAGAGAGAGAGAGATCAAAACGGTAATCGAGTCAGAGAGATTATAAAAAAAAGGAAACTTTAAGATTAGCTCTTCGTGGGGGTGGAGAGATGTCAATATATAGAGATTGATTTCGCAACGGTCATCTGATTTATTTTCCTTTTTTCCTTTTCTGATGTCAAGATTTGATCACCTGAATATCAACGGTCCGTATTGAAAATACACAGTATTTTGCATTTACAGGCTTCATATTTTGCCTCTAGGTTTTGTTATGTTTCTGTCCCAAGAACGACAAGCAGTGCACGTGACCAAACGTTAAGTGCAAGACGCAGCGTTTTTAGTCGGTTGTGTTTCAGCTCTCTTCACCATCCATTTACTTTCGCGCCAAATTTGAGAATTTTTTCTTTTTTGGATTAAGCTTTGAAAAAAGAAAGTAGCTGATAAATTGGAGAATCTTGCTAAGAGAGAGAAGAGAGAGAAAGGAGATTTCCGGCGTACACCCGGCGCGTGAACGTGCGTGCCGTCGTTGGAGACCGTCGTCCTTAAGTATAAAGCATCCGCGTGTCTTTCCCTTCTCATATTCTACGGCTTCCGTCTTGTCTGAGCTCTGGCCAGTCACCACCGATGGTGTTTCTGATCTTGGAGTGAAGATGCGGAGGTTGGAAGGACTGGAAAGGTGAAGACGATAGTTTTAGGTTTTCCAGGAGGTGGAGGTTACGTCAGGTCCGCCGCCGTTGCTGAGAGGCGGAAGTTTCTTCAACTTCGCCGTCGTCGGCTCAAGCTTCCGGGAAATGAAGGCTCCATCAGCCTTACGTCGCCGGCTTCAGGTTTTAGGTATTGTCGGTTCTTTGCGAGTATGGGTTATGTTCATGGTTCGGGAGAGTTTTTCGGCCATAGATCTCTTAGGGTATGAAGTTTCGCCGTCGGATGAGATCTCTACAGAGTGATGAAGCTCTCCGACAAGATTTCAGGAAGGTGAAGAAGATAGCTGGTTGCGGTGGAGGCTCGTAAGGATTATGAGCTCCGGCGGAACGAGGGTTTTGGTGATAGGGTACGGCGGCTTGGTGAGGCGGAGACGATTGGGTCGAGGCGGAGAGACGCGTGGCGCACTGACGGTGAAGATCTCCACACGTGTTTTTCTCCAGCCTCCTCGACGTACGCGTAGCAGAGCCTGTCGGTGCTGAGCTTGCGTTTTGGGCCTTTGGCCTTTAAGTTTATTTGGGCTTCGGCCATTGTTTTGTTTGCAGCCCGTTAGTATGTTGGGCCTTTTGTTTGGTTCGTTATGAACCTGGGCTTCGGCTGTTGGGCTTGACCTATTCTTTTTATTAAACAAAACTTGATGGAAAAAAAAATTGGAGAATCTTGCTTCGACTTATCAAGTCTGTAGCCTATAAAATCTGGGATTATCTTTCTTTTAAAATTTTGGATTATCTGTTTTATTTTTTTGAAGGGATGGAAGAAAATTTGAATTGAGATTGAAACACACTGCCATAGAAATACTTAAAAGTAAAAACAATGGTCTGACCCAAAACTGTTATATTTTCAGTTTGTTTGCTTTGCTGGGAAGTTTCAGTGTTATCTTCTTCTTTTTTTGTCATCAACTTGAAAATACATTTATATTGACTCTATAAAACACACCGGTAATTCCGCCACGATTCATGTTTTATCTTCCTTTTAGTAACCACAATTCATGTTTAATTTCATTAAAGAGATATTTCACAAATACCTTCCTCATTAAAGTGATAAAATACCCTTATACTCTTGCTTTATAGATATAAAATAATAAATTTGTTTTTAAAATTATACATTTTCAATTTATTTTATAGTTTATTTTTTGAATTTTTTGAGTTTTTTTTTTCAAATTCGAAACTTCTTTGAAATTATTTTTAACTTTTTTTAAAAAAAATTAAGTATTTATTTATATATTTATTAAAATCCTAAATCTCACATTCCAAAACATAATCTCCTCTCTCAAATCTTAACCCTAAGTCTTGATTAGTTAATCCTATGATTATAATTATCTATTTAACTCTCTAAAAATATAGGGAAATAAAGGTATGGTTAAGATAAACATGAAAAGTGGTACTAGGAATATAGTAGTTTAGACAATTTCTCTTGCCTAATGCTTACCATGAAGAAATGTTTTAATTGTGTTTAGTGAAAGTGAAAAATTTGAAAATTCTTTGAAATTATTTTTAATTTAGAAAATAAGTATTTATTTATATATTTATTCAAATCCTAATTTTCACCTTCCAAAATCTCACCACAAATTTAAATCTAGATTAGTTAATACTAGGATTATAAATATATATTTACCTATTTAAAAATGAGGATACATATAGTTAAAATTAACTTGAAAAGTAGTATTAGAAATGTGGTAGTTTAAACAATTTCTCTTGTCGAATGCTTACCATGAAGAAGAATGTTGTAATTGTGTTTAGTGAAAGTGAAAAAGTCAATGATGATATAGTTAGTATAAAGTGTTGAAGAAAGGAATTTTTTTTTAAATTCTTTCAACATAGAGAGTGAGAGTGAAGTGTATATTTGGACTCTTAAGTTTGCAGGACAAGTAGCATGAAGAAGTGAGAGTAAAATGTGTATTCTCCTTTGGACAAGGCAACACCAAAGCACTGGTCTTTCTTTACACCATTGTAACGTCTATACAGTGTTTTAAGCAAAAAAAAAAAAAATTATATTGCTCTTTCGAAAACAAAACTTTTCCTTAACTCTGTTCCCCGTCGTGGTCTCAACGACCACAAAATGAGTGATCTTTGTTATAGACTTCTAAGTTTGGTGTTTTATTTTCTAATTTTTTCTATTGCTCATTTGAAAAGAAAATTTCCTTAGCTCCTTGACAACAGAACATTTGTAGTCTTTGTTATAAACTTCTAAGTTTGGTGCTTTGTTTTGGTTGTTATATTGGTGAGAGAGAATTTACGTAAAACATGAGCAACGGTTTTGAAATTAATTCTGTCGAGACAAAAGATGGATCTGTTGTGACAGTCCATAAGAGAAATACATATAACAATGTTATAAAATAAAATGTTTTATTGAAGTTTTGTGAGTTTCATTAAAGATAAGACCATGCATACATACATGAATAGTGTACTAACCGAAAAAAACCTGACTTCAAAACTTCTGTTTTGCAGTTACATTTATTTATATATATGCGTATTCAAAATAAAAACATGCAGATGCATAAACAGCTTCACTCTCTATGATCATCAGGTAAATTGCTAGGAATCTCAAAGTTTCGTTAGGAATGGTGGAGCTAGAGAGATGGTAGAGTAGATCCCTGAAGTAGTCTGTTCTCATAAACATAGCTTGAAGACATCTGAAATATTCTGAGAAAAGCTAGGGTTACCGCCATCCTGAAAACCAAAACAGAAGTCATCTGAAACTATGTTTGATAGACAAGGATCCAGAACATTGTTGACGTTGGTCGTATCACTCATACACATGTTCTGATCAAAGCCATATAGCTCATGCTGCATCAACTGATTCACTCGTAATTACTCACAAATTCTTATAGCTCTAGTGTGAACACTTAGTAGTGATCAGAGATTGGATACGTTAGTTCTTCAACATTCTTTTTTGTCCTCTTCGTGTTGTATATTAGTGAACAATCATATCGATGATTGATTTGAGAATCACTGTAAATAAGGACATACAATATATTAGCATTAACTCTCTCTTTGTATTATGCCCTAGTAGTAGTCTTTGTATATAAGTCACCGTTGTACTCACTTCAGGAATAAGATACTCTGATTACATTCTTATATGTTATACAGAGCAAATCGATCTCAAACACAAATTTTTCACGCCTACCTTTTCTTTTCATCACGAGTTCTTCTGATAACACATCTCCTACCTTTGTCACTGAGACAATCAACAACAATACTAACACCCTCCTCACAATCAACATGTCAACGTGACAAAGCTTACGGCAAGCAATTACCTCATGTGGAGTCTGCAGATCCATGCTCTTCTAGATGGATACGACCTTGCTGGTCACATTGATGGCACCATCACCGTACCGCCTGTTCACACCGTCACTCCACTAGCGTTTCCGACAACTCAGGTATCATCTCTCAACTCTCAATCGTCTTCTGTTTCTCCCTCTTCTGAGCCCACTGCTCCAACTCTAAATGGGCCGCAACCCACGGCCCAGACAAACCCAAATGGCCAAACACAAACTGGCCCAATCCAATCTCAACCTATCCCAGAAACAACCACCCAGTCCTCTTCAGACCATACCTCACAAAATACAAACAGCTCTTCTTCCTCCCCTGTTTTACCGCCGATACAGCAATCACCTCCACAACCTCAAAATCACCATCCCATGTCTACCCGAGCCAAGACTGTAATCTCAAAACCAAACAGCAAATACCTATATGCTGTCCAATTAACCCAATCAAACGAACCCAGAACCATAATCCAAGCTTTATCAGATGAAAAATGGAGGAAAGATGCGACTACAGAGTTCAACGCACAAGTCAAAAATCACAGTTGGGATCTTGTTCCTCCTCCACCACCCAATCATACAATTGTCAGCTCGCGTTGGATCTTCACCACAAAATACAATCCTGACGGCACAGAAGAACGTCCAAAAGCGCGTCTGGTAGCTAAAGGAAACAATCAACGACCTGGACTCGACTATGCTGAAACCTTTAGCCCCGTCATCAAATCAACAACAATACGGATAGTTCTCGGTGTTGCAGTCAATTCAAACTGGCCGATTCGACAATTGGATGTCAATAATGCGTTTTTACAAGGTACTTTGAAAGATGAAGTTTATATGTCATAACCCCCCGGATTTGTTGATGCTGATAGACCTCAGTACGTTTGTCTAAGAAAGGCGATTTACGGACTTAAGCAAGCTCCACGCGAATGGTATGTCGAGCTTCAGACTTATCTTCTAAGCTCTGGTTTTACAAACTCTGTTTCAGATACATCCCTCTTCTTCCTCAAGAAAGGCACCTCTATGATCTACATACTTGTGTACGTAGATGACATCTTAGTCACTGGAAACGACGGTCGTCTCATTCAGCACACTCTCGACGCCTCTGCCAAACCTTTTTCAGTTAAAGATCATGAGGAGCTACATTATTTCTTGGGTATTGAAGCAAAAAGAACCTCTGATGGACTTCATCTTAGTCAACGTCGGTATATACTTGATCTCCTGGAATGCACACAGATATTGGGAGCTAAACCAGTCACTACACCAATGGCATCGTCTCCTAAACTCACTCTGCATTCAGGAACTCGACTCTCAGACCCGACAGAGTACCGTCGTGTAGTTGGCAGTCTTCAGTATCTCGCCTTTACTCGTCCTGATCTGTCTCACACTAGTGATCACTGGAATGCTGTGAAGCGCACATTACGATACTTAGCAGGCACCTCAGACTATGGAATCTTTCTTCGATGCGGGCAGTCAAACACACTACATGCATTCTCGGATGCGGATTCACTACAAGAAAACAGGGCGATACCGACGGACGAATTCGTCAGAATGTCGTCGGAATAAGCATATTTTGACGAAATTCTGACGAAAAAGGTCGTCGGTATCATTTCGTCGGAATTTAAAGATTCGTCGGAATTTCGTCAGAGTCTCCGACGACATTCTGACGAATACCGAGAAACCACATTCTGACGAACTTCCGACGAAAGTCCGACAACATTTTCGAGACCAGAGTTCATCGGAAACACAAGATACCGACGACTTTGGTTCGTTGAATATTCAACGAACCGAGTCGCCGAATTCATCATTTTAAAAATATTAAAATTTATTTTTATTTATTTTTAATATGAAATATTAATAAATAAATAAAATCCGAAATTAAAATTTAATAATATTATAGAATTTAAAATTTCATACAAACTGAAATAGAAAAAAACATTCAGAAAGTTTTAAAAAAAAAAAAACTAGGGACCGGAAGGAAATAAGCGATCAAGCTTCTCCAATATCTCGCGTTGGCCCTCCTTGAATCCGCTAACTCAGCAAGAATTGTGGCATTCTGCTCCTCCAATGCCACAATCCGTTCATCTCTGTGTAGTTGCTCGAATCATGGGATCGGCATATGGAGCTTGCGAAGAAGAAGTCGGATCTGAAAACGGCGGGCCAACCCAACTAAATAGCCTCCTTTCCTTTTAGGAACCGCCTACAAGAATATTTAAAGTTAGTAAACAGTATTATATAATAAATATATATTTATTTTAAAATTTACCTTTTCGACCATCTCGTTGATTTGCGGTCGGGACATGGTGGTTGAAGCACCCGTAGAATTGCCGTCATCGAGAGAGAAGCTTGATAAGCTTCTTTCGAGATTCCACCAACTCAACGACCTCTCGATTAGAGGATCTGAACTTGTCCGGTCTTCTTATTAGTGTGAGCCTCTTTAATGAGCGCGAGACGATCTACGGGATTACCGTCGTTTGCTTCAATCTAAAAAAACATTAGTTAAAGAATATATAAAAAATTTATTTAAACAAATGTAAAGATAAATAAATATAAAAAGAATCACTTACAAGTTGATCTTCCTTAGAGGACATAGAAAGCCGAGGTTGTGCACATACATTCCTTTTCCGCCACGATCGCTCTTCCGATTCTTGAGTTCTTACGAGGCGTCGTTCTGATGTCGTCCCTCTCCCAATGGACTATCAACTGCTCCCACACCGTCCCATTAATGAACCGTGGCTTCTTGTTTTCAGCCATATCTTGTCTTCCACGAGTTGATCGCCAGATAAGAGTCCATGGCCTTCGTTGAATTTCGGATGTTTCCGTCGACCGGACTCAAGTGAATTCTTGCTACAAAACATACATAGATTTAATTAGTAATGCAAACATACATTAAAATATTAAAATACATTAAAAAACTAAAAGTTACGCAAATTGACGAAACCACAACTCCCGCTCCTCGGAAGGGATCACACTCCACCGGATATCCGTGCGGAGCATGGAATACATCATCGGTTGATGCTCCTGCTAATGCCATTGCTGGACTTTTGGAACCTTTAAAAAATTTCATGTTAGAAAGTTAATTAAGGGAAAAACATAATGCTTGAATAAAGTAAAAATACTAACCAAGTTGTATATCCGGTCGTGGGTTGGGATGGAGAACCGGAGATGCTCTCGACCTGGTTGTTGAACCAATAGTTCAACTGACATGACCGGTTTCTGCTGAGCATGGCGGGATCGGCAAGGAGCGGAACATAAGCGGGAACATAAGCGGGAACCGAGTTTTGTTCTGAAGCGATCCCGATGCACGGAAGTACTCACCGAACTACCTCGGCCGCCGGGTGCTGAACGACGGCGGTGGAACGGCGTGCCTCGTCGGACCTAAAATTTTTTAAAAATTAATAAATCGAAACCTTTTCAAAGATTTATATATATATATATATATATATATATATATATATATATATATAAAAGATTATAAATATTTGTAAAATGTTTATAAATATTTATAAATGTTTATAAATATTTATAAAAGTTTAAAATATTTAAAATATATTAAAATTAATATTACAAGTTTAAATATATTTATAATTATAAAAATGTTTTAAAATGTTTATAATTATAAAAATGTTTTAAAACGTTTATAAATATAGAAAAATGTTTATAAATATTTAAAAATTTTGTAATTATAAAAATGTTTTAAAACGTTTATAAATATAGAAAAATGTTTATAAATATTTAAAATGTTTAAAATGTTTATAATTATAAAAATGTTTTAAAATTATAAAAAAATTTAAAAACGTTTTATTATATATAATATATTACTGGAAACCCCAAAACGTTTTTAAAATCAAAATACATTTAAAAATACAAAAATATTGAATTTCAACAAACAGAAATTATTAAACCCAAAAAAAATTAAAACAAGTTTGTAAACAACAATCCTAACTAATAGATCCTAATTATCCATTCAATCCTAAAGTTTTCAATCAAACAACCTATAATCCCAAGATCTAACTTTCTAGATCTTAAAATTGAAAAAGTTAAGAAAATTACATGTTTATGGTGTGTGGGAGGAGATGTCGGAGAGAACCTGAGGCGTCGGAGAGAGGAGGAGGACGTCGCGAGTCGCCGGAGTCGCCGGAGAAGGAGGAGCCTCAAATCGCGGAGAGGAAGAAGAAAGGAGATGGGGGAAATGACAAGGAAGAAGAAAGCTAGGGTTTTCAAGTTTAATGATTCGACGGACCGTGTTTCGGTATTCCGTCGGAATCATTAAACTTAAACCAATTGGCGGTTCACGAAAATTTTCACGCGAATTTTGGAATTAGGAAAGTCGTCATTCCGTCGGTATATTCACGGATTTCGGCGACATTGTGTTTAGGTCTTTAAAAAAGTTTGTAAATGCAAAATCCAAATCTTTGGTAATATTTATAGTATTTGCATAAAGATTTAACTATGAAAATGATTTCATAACAAAATTTCACACAAAAATAATTTGTAGTGTAAGATTAGATAAATATGATTGTATAAGTATATGTGTGTGAAGATAAGATGTTAAGAAAATATATTTATACATACATAAATATTTTAATGAGTTGTTATATTGGAACGGTTGTGATCTAATATTATACTAAACACTTAATATGTGTTATTTTCAAAGTTTTGTGTCGAATATATTTATTTTTGATGTAGAAAATGTTATTTACAATAGTCGTCAGAAATTCCTCGGAAAATTCTGACGACATTCCGACGAACCTGAGAGGTTCGTCACAATTCCGTCGGTATATTATTTTTGACATTGTGTTTAGGTCTTTAAAACAAGTTTGTAAATGCAAAATCCAAATCTTTGATAATATTTATAGTATTTGCATAAAGATTTAACTATGAAAATGTTTTCATAACAAAATTTCACACAAAAATAATTTGTAGTGTAAGATTAGATGAATATGATTGTATAAGTATATGTGTGTGAAGATAAGATGTTAAGAAAATATATTTATACATACATAAATATTTTAATGAGTTGTTATATTGGAACGGTTGTGATCTAATATTATACTAAACACTTAATATGTGTTATTTTCAAAGTTTTGTGTCCGAATATATTTATTTTTTGATGTAGAAAATGTTATTTACAATAGTCGTCAGAAATTCCTCGGAAAATTCTGACGACATTCAACGAACTGAGAGGTTCGTCACAATTCTGTCGGTATATTCTGTTTGACATTGTGTTTAGGTCTTTAAAACAAGTTTGTAAATGCAAAATCCAAATCTTTGATAATATTTATAGTATTTGCATAAAGATTTAACTATGAAAATGTTTTCATAACAAAATTTCATAAAAAAAATTTGTAGTGTAAGATTAGATGAATATGATTGTATAAGTATATGTGTGTGAAGATAAGATGTTAAGAAAATATATATATACATACATAAATATTTTAATGAGTTGTTATATTGGAGCGGTTGTGATCTAATATTATACTAAACACTTAATATGTGTTATTTTCAAAGTTTGTGTCGAATATATTTATTTTTGATGTAGAAAATGTTATTTACAATAGTCGTCGAAATTCCTCGGAAAATTCCGACATTCAACGAACCTCTCAGGTTTGAATGTCGCCATTTTCGAGAATTCTACGACTATTGTAAATCATGAATAAACCACATTCCGTCGGTATGTCGTCAGTAGTTTCCGACGACATACCGACGGAATCTTAAAAAAAAAAATTACAACTTAACTAAGATGTTATAATTAAGAATTCCTAATCAGAATCTTCATCAAACTCCCCAACCTCAGCCGACTCGAATGTACAACAGATCAAGTCCAAACTCGGAAAAATTCTCAACGAGTCCAACATCTCCCAAATCTTCAACTGCACTCACGTTGCTGGTAGAGTCTGGTTGTAATGGCTCATTATCAGAAGTTCCATCCACTCGTCCTCTTGGGTTGATTTGTGTTACAGTGATCCATGGATCGTCTCTGTACGTCACCCGAGGGTAACTGATGTAACACACCTATCAATTATACAAGTATTAGTAAAATATAAACCATTAATTATGTTATTAAAATTATGAATAAATTGATATACCTGATCAGCTTGAAGCTAGAATGAAAGGATCATAATATTGAAGTTTCGCCTGAATGAACTGATGTAACACCAAACGATCTGTCTTCACTCCTCTATCTGGGGTGGTGTCATACCAATCACAATAGAATACTACACACAATCCAACCATACCAGGAAACTGGATTTCCAATATTTCTTCTATGTTGCCGTAGTAGACATCATCAGGAAGAGGACGAAACACCAGCATCATATGTTGATCTCGAATGACCTTTTCTTGTGAATGCATATCCTCGCACAATATTTTGGATATGATCTGACCACAAAGTTTGGTCCCCGCACAATTTCGTATCCAATCATCGAACACAAAACCTCTAGCCAAACCATCATCCACCTATAAATTAAAGACATATATTAGTGGAAAGTTAATTACTTTATATTTAATATAAACTAATATATCATTTGCATAGGGTAATATGATATATGACTCACATAACTAAGAAACCATGCAGCAAATCCGTTATGTCCGAGTTGTTGAAGCTCATCTTACATGCATGCACGTGAGTCATAAGCAACTCGCCATATAAACACTATATAAAAGATATTGTCAATATGAATCAAACTTATTGAATATATATTAATCTAACTATTTAAATGAATAAATATTTTTACCTCTCATATTGTTGAAGTTCTTCACAGTTGGTTAGCAAATATGTTTGCAAATGAGCGTGCTCAGTCTCGGTAAGTCTCCGCCGTGGGTTTTCCACTAAGTCGTCCTATTTCCCTGAACATGCTTGGGACAGTAACATGATATGTTGCTCTCTCCCTCTGTCATCATGCCGAGCAGGTCTTGGTTTTGTATGCACTTCGATGGAAAATAGTTTTCAGCAAAGATTGCAGTTTCTTCATTGATCACCTGTGCGACTATAGATCCTTCCACCTTGCTTGAGTTTCCCACCTTCTTCAGATGATGCATATAACGCTCAAAAGATACATCCATCGGTACTGCAGGACCACCAAGTTCCAATTCTCTTGCGAGATGAATAGCAAGATGCTCCATTACATCAAAGAATGATGGAGGAAATATCTTCGAGGTTGCACATGCTGACTGGTATGTTTGCCTTCAGATTACTAATACCCTCTGGAGTCACTGCTCTGGTGCATAAATCACGGAAGAAAACACTTATCCCTACATAGATAAAAGACAAAATTTTCATAAGTATTAGATTTATATAAGCATAAAATATAAAATCATTTAAAATGTAAAGATAAAAGATACCTGCAATTGCTTCATGAACATTACGTGGCAATAGTGCGGAAAAGCAAGCGGAAGGAGCTGCATAATTACATGACAATCATGACTCTTTAAGCCGTAAACTTTCCTTCGCTTCTATCAACGCAGTTCCGCAAATTTGATGCATAACCGTCGGAAATTGCACTCTATCGTAATCCAATCAAAGAACTCTTCTTTGCAGCACCATCCAGCCGATAAATGGGAAAAGGGGCCATAACGTTCTCATCAGCGTGAAGTTCGAACGATCACATATATCGACTAAATCCAACCTTGACTTCAAATTATCCTTCGTTTTACCTTGGATGTTAAGGATTGTGTTCATCAGATTGTCAAAAAGTTCTTCTCGATATGCATGACATCTAAATTATGCCGCGGATGATCTTTCCAATATGGCAGATCGAAAATACTTTTTGTGCCAGTTATGTAGCTCTCCAACGCATCGACTCGAATGTTTTCATGTCCACCTACGTCGGCGTCTATCTGCACCAAAATCCCTCAACTGTTTCCACAAATCTTCCCCACTAACTTCCTCGGTGGACCATCAAACATCTGCTTGTTCTTCGTAAACAAAGTCTTACTCTTCGGTATGGATGATCAGGTGGTAGAAATCTTCTGACAGTCAAACCAACACGTTTTCCTTCCGTGCTTTAGTTGGAAAGCATATGTGTCATCTTGACAATATGGACATGATAGCCTCCCATGTGTTGTCCATCGGATAACATACCATATGCTGGAAAGTCACTTATTGTCCACATAAGTACTGCCCATATGAAAATTTTCTTTGCACGAAACATCGTATGTCTCAAAACCATGCCCATAGTTGTTGCAACTCATATATCAGTGGTTGAAGAAACACATCTAGTGATCTCTTAGGATGCTCTGGCCGGGGCGAGAATTGAGAGGAACAAAACTCGTCGCATGCACAAGCTCGGTAAGTTGTCGGTGTCACAATAACTGGCCATAGAGAATACTGTCTTCCATGCTTTCCAAATGGGCTGAAACCATCAGTACATAATCCAAGATAAACATTTCTTCTCTCTTCGCAAATTCTGGATATGTTGGTGGAAATGTTTCCAAGCCTTCGCATCGAAGGATGTCTAATCTCACCATTTGTGGAATGCTGCATGCCATCTCATTGCTTTTGCTGTCGCTCACACTGATACAACCTCTTCAATCTTTCCGTCAAAGGCAAATACCACATCCTTTTGAGCGGGACGGAACTCTTCCCTCGTCTCGATAACGAGGTTTCCTACAAAATTTGCATTTAACCCGTTCCTTATCAGCTCCCCGTAGATCATGCAGTTGTCAATACATACATCTATCACGTGCGGTAGTTGAAGACCCAACAAGTTTCTGAACCTCGTAGTATGAACCGGTGCAAGATTATCCTCGGGTAGAATACCTTTGACAAAATCAGTAATCAGCGTCACACATTCTTCAGCCAAATTATAGTGTCTTAATACCCATCAATCTAGTTGCAGATGATAAGGGTGAATGACCATCTCTACAACCTTTATATAAAGGCTGTTTTCCTGCATCCAACATGTCAAAATCTCCTAGATTCGGGTTTGGTTCTTCCCTCGATAATGATCATGTACCATCTGCCGTACCTACACCATAATCTATATCCGTTCTAGGTTCTTCTAACCTAATATCAGGCTGAGGTTCGCTAACAGACTGAGGTTCGCTAGTACTACCATATTCATAACCAGTTTCCCCATGAAGATACCAAACTTTATAATTACGTGAAAACCCTCTCATATACAAATGAGACCAAACATCAAATTCTTTTATAACTCTATTATTATTGCAAGTAGAGCAGGGACATCTTAACATACCGGTTTTGATTAGGTTGCTGTTGAACAAGCCTCATGAATTCTCCAATCCCTTGAACGTATTCATCGTAAGCAAATTGGTGTTGGGATCCATATGAGGTTTATCCATCCACGACGATAATAAACTCCGAAGACATGATTTTCGGAATTATTGTGATTAGAGAGAGTGAAGAGTGAATGAGGAGTGAATGAGTTGAATGAGGAGAGGTTGCATTTATAGGAAAATGGTTCAGGCAATCCGACGATATTCGGAATTCGGCGACCAACGGTCATATTCGTCGAATTCGTCGGTGTTTTCCAATCTCAAATGGCTATAAAACAGTCATATCTAATTGTCATAAAGTTTAATTTCGTCAGTATATAGTGACGAAATTCGTAACACAACGATATATATATGATGGAAGTCGGAATTTCATCAGTATATAGTGATGAAATTCGGCGACCTCAACGATTATTTATATGATCGGAAAGTCGTCGAATTTTGTCAGTATATAGTGACGAAATTCGGCGACCTCAACGATTATATATATGATCAGTATGTCGTCGAATTCCGTCACTATATTCCGGCGGACACATATTTCTCGAAAGTCGTCAAAATTTTCCGGCGACATTCCGGCGACCGTTTTTAAATTTCGTCGGTATGTATCGGTATGTCGTCAATAAATTCCGACGACCCTCCATCCGTCGGAATGTTCGTCGGAATATGCCGTGTTTTCTTGTAGTGATTGCGCGGGAGATCAAGATAACTACCTCTCAACAAATGGCTATGTCGTCTACATTGGCCAACATCCGGTCTCGTGGTCCTCCAAGAAGCAAAAGACCATCGCTAGATCCTCCACTGAAGCAGAATATAGGTCTGTTGCTAATACATATTCTGAGCTCAAGTGGATTTCTTCTCTGTTACATGAATTTGGCATTCAGTTTAGACAGCGTCCAACAATCTACTGCGGGAGCAACATATCTCTGTGCCAACCCTGTGTTTCATTCAAGGATGAAACATGTTGCTCTCGACTACCATTTTATACGAAATCAGGTTCAGTCAGATATATTACGTGTAGTTCATGCTTCTACTCGTGATCAGCTGGCAGATGTGCTGACTAAACCATTATCCAGACCGATTTTCACTTCATTTCGAGGCAAGATAGGAGTGGCCAGACCCCCTCCATCTTGAGGGGGCGTATTAGTGAACAATCATATTGATGATTGATTTGAGAATCACTGTAAATAAGAACATACAATATATTAGCATTAACTCTCTCTTTGTATGCCCTAGTAGTAGTCTTTGTATATAAGTCACCGTTGTACTCATCTTCATCTTCTTATTCTTCTTCTTCTTCATCTTGCTGAGGAACTCGTAAAGATTAACGCTTCGTCTAACTGGATAGAGCGAATAGCCAAGTCTCTCACTTAGTCTCTGTTCTCAGGCCATGTCTTCAGTTCTCCGTCTTCGATATCACAGAGAGTTGTAAGCTCTTGAGATTTCTTGAATATTGTCAAGAGTCTGCTTTTCAAACTCGTTGCAGCGAGTGAATAACTAGAAGCAGAAGAGGAAGACTGAAATAGTTGATTAGATTATTTGTTTTACGTTGTATTAAGGGATTTGTGGTATAACTTTTTATAGCGATGGACATTTAGATATCTGTTTGGATTTAGTTGATCTATTCGGATTTCAGATTTATATAGTTAGAAATTTAAATCGTATTTGATACTTACAATTTTTGGTTTGAATTTGGTTTGGATTTGGTTCGAATAAATGCGGGTTCGAGTTAGGGTACCAATTTAAATTATGTAATTTTTAACAAAAATTCAAATATACGTAAGTCCTCAACATCCGAAAATAAAATAATATAAACATAAAAATTTGAATAATGTAAGACTAAATACTTAAATTTATATAAAAATCTTTCAATTTTAATATTTGGAGGGAGAACAAATAGAAAACTTCAGTACTTTGAATATTCTTTTTCTTACTTTTACATATTTATTCTGACTATTTTGATAATTTTAAGACATTTTCATGTTTTTTAATATCTAATAGATATAAAATTTTAAAACTAATATATTTAAGTATATAATTGTGATTTAGATATTTTCAGCAATCAAAATATTTCAGTTTGGATTGGATTTGAGTCTGGTTATCCGGATATTAAATTTTAGATCCATCTGAGTACTTAATCAGTTTTATTTTGTGTTTATTATTACTTTCAAATCTAGTTTGGTTCGGTTCGTCGGATCAAGATATTTTGTCTAAACTTACCTTTATATAATAATATAAAGTATATAAAATTAATGTAAAAAAATATTACAGACTTATTTTACATACATAATTATTGAACCATACTTTAAGGGTCCGACTGGTTTAAACGCGGTTCTTGGAGAGTTCTTGAAGGTGGTTGCGGTTTCAAGCGTTTTGTATGACTGGCATAACGTTTGAAAATTGTTGCGTTTGCGGGATATTTGTGACTAGTTGATCATAAGATATTGTAGCGGTTTAATAATAAGTTACCAATATTAATATATTATAACATTATAAAATATTAAAAAAATTATTGTAATAAAATATAATAATTATCAATATAATATGATTAATAAAAATATTATGCTTATTTATTTAATTTTTAAAATTAATCGAAAGTTATAATTTAATAAAAATTGTTTTGAAGAATTATATTTAAAATTTTAAGAGAATTTTTATTTCGCTTTATATAAGTGTATATCTTTATATATGTATGTGTATTAATGTTTAAAAATTCTAATGAATAGTTAGTTTAAATTTTTAATAAAACAAATTATGATCATGTTTGAGAATTTAATTTTTTAATTTTAAAATTTTGAAATAATTTATATTTATTTATCTACCAAGAATAAGCTAGCTAGAACCAGCTTTTGATTTTAAGATGTTAGGAGCGGTTTGAAGCGATTTTTAGCGGTTTATATGATTGTTTCGAAACGCTGTCAACCGCTAGTAACCGCAAAAACTGCGTTTACGGAGAAACCAGTCAGACCCTAAGAATACCAATAAAAATGGTTAAGCGTCGTGTTAATATTGTTAGGCACTCTTCACTCTACATCTGAATTCTGTTTTTAATCGATTTCGTGATTTTTTTCCTTCAATTTTTTTTTTCTGATTTCTTTTTTGTTTTAGTAATCTGATCATATTTCTAATTCTTGCTCTTATATAAAAACTCTGTAAAGAGAATTAATACTTAGCTAAACTAAAGATTCGACATTGTCTCAGTTTCTTTAATTCATTGTCTCAGTTTCTTTAATTCATAACCAGACTAAATTATTTGTTGTCTTCGTGTACAAAAGCCTCAACCACGATCATGTTCGGAAAAATACAAAACTTTCAATTTCTAAAAATATTCTCATTCCAGCATTTTAGTTTATTTTCACAAAAATATTTCTCAAAGAAGAAAATGACCAAAACATGTTTTATTAAAGGGTAAAATATACATTTATACTCATCGGATTAACTGGTCTAGATCTAGGGTTGACAGTTAAGTAGTAGATTTTAGGGATGAAGTTTCAAATTAAAAAAAAAAAAATAAATATTAAAAATTTTAAAATAAAAGAAGTTATTTTGGTTATTTTATTCTTTTAGGACAATTTTTGTGACAAAAATTTAAATAGGGCTATTCGAGAAACTAACCATCAAAGTTGCTTTACATTTTTTTCCTTTGATAAAAGACTTTTTAGCGAGAATATTATAGAGTACCAAACTAGAGTTACAACATAGAGAGATCATCTCGATTAAAGATTTTCTTTTATTGCACAACACATAAAGAAGGGAAATACGCAATGGAGAGGGAGATACTCGAATAAAGACGTGGAGACATAGAGAGAGATTTTTTCAAAAAAAAAAAACATAGATATTCGAATAAAGACGTGGAAACATATTTTTTACCCACCAACTTGATTAGTTAGAGACCAATCGGGAGCTGAGACAGGTATATCAAACTCAACACAAATTTTTACTATTGGCTCCTGAAACTGTAGGACATCTTCATCCAGAATTTTTACAATATACTTGTAGTCACCCTTCACATGTATTAAAACAAAGAAAAAGACAGTCAGAGTCTCAGAGAGGTGAACAAGGCAAAGTTGTAAAAATGGTTGCATTAGATATAAGCGTATGTCATTAGACTAATGACATTAGTTGAATAAAAGTATTGCATCGAAAATTTTTTTTAAAAAAGAAACAACGTACCAGTCACTTGAGATACCCAAATATTAGTGGTAAGTGAAACTTTTTGTTTACTCATGATGAATAAGTTCTTAAGTGCTGCTTTCTTATTCACAAACATCTCCACAATATTCCTTGTCAAAATCCTTTTTGAGTGGGGCTTGAACAGGTTAACCTTGCAAAGTAAGACATTAAAAAGAGTAAGTAAATCTGATGATTTCAAAAAACAAAAAAAAAATTAAAAGGCAACTTTATGCAAAGTTGTACCTTGTCGCAGAAGTGTTTAAAAGCAGTATTTTCAATGAATGAAAGTGGTAATTCTGCTAACACCACCAGCTCGTTAGAAGCTTCTTTGAAAACCCCTTCAGTCATTTTGGATGCCTTCAGGTTTCCTCCATTACCAATCTGCTGTTGATCCTTTTTCTGACTAGTTAACCATGCTTTGTGTTCTTTACAAATTTCCAGATGCTGCTTCAGGTTAGAAGTTCCTGACTTGGATACACATGAAAAGATCTTCTGGCAATGGTGACAAATACACTTGTTTCGAGTCTCTTTGGTTCCGCTGAAATGCTCCAACACACAGACCTTGGCACAATCATCTTCTTCACCTTGTTCACCTGAGATGGTGGATCAGCACTTTTCCCTTGGTTCCCTTGGTACTCTTGGTCATCAACATCCATTGGCTGTTCATCAGTACGCAGGTTTTCGGACGATGAAGAAGCCATCTACAAAAAAAGAAGAACAAAAATCCATTAAAAGTAGAAATAAATTGTTCATCACACGCATATATAATATAAAATTAAATCAGTAAAATCATCACACGCATTACACTACCATACGTTAACTTGATAAGTAAACTAAATAAACTTAAGAACCATCATATGTTAACTTGATATAAACTATTATAAACTTAAATGAGTAAAATCATAACACGTATCACTGATTCACACCCATACTTCCACGCGAGTCACAAAAAGATCCAACCAAAGACAAAATAATTAAGAAACAATGATATGATCTAATCCAAAAACAAACAAATCTGTAGAAACAAATTAAGACTCTGGATACATGGAACTAAATATGATACCGTGTGAATGTGATCTAGCTAATAAGACAATGGATACATGAAACTAAATATGAAATGCGATTGTTGTACGAGTATTAAACGGATGAAAAGAGGAGATCATAGCCAGAAATACAGATTTTGTTTTGAACAAAAATACAGATTTGTCTACATATTACACTTTTAAGACAGTGTAAGAAAAAAAAAACAAGCGTTTGAGTACAAAGTGATGAAGTGACTTAATCAAAGCACGAAAATCAACCTATAAATCCCAATACATTACCCGAATTCAAAATTGAAAAAGTAAGTAATCAGAAAAAGACTAAATACTAAATACCTCTGATAAATTACTTTCAGACGAAGGAGGTGTATTGGATTGTCAATGGATCGCTGTGACAGCATATCCTCAGCTTATCTATCTTTACATTTCAAATATCGGTTTAATAATCGCTTTATGAATAATCCCGTTTGCATATCGGTTAAGTGGTCACATGTTTAGACCGATAATGTCATTTTCTCTTTATGTACAACTTTGGCTCTTTCTGAAAAAAGTATCAATCCAGTATTATCTTTATTCTCTCTCTTTCTCTTTCATACGCCATTAATCCTTCATCTGGATCTTGTACTTCGAGGTGACAATTCTCTTTACTGATTCACCTTCTAGTCCTTGATTCTTCCTTGCTTTAAGCTCTCGGTGGGTATATAGTTTGGATTATCTTCTCATATATTTTTCACTGTTCCATTTGATATCAGAGTCATCCGACCTCCAGGACTCCGATCATGGTCGAAACAAGGCAACAGGAAAAGTCAATGCTCGAGCAAGTCCAGGAGATGCACCTCCAGCAGGAAGGTCACTCTGACGAGCTCCGACAACGCACCGATTCTCTCAACGCGCGCTTTTCCAAGCTCGAAACGGCGCTTTTCACGTTCTTCCAACAAGGACCCGCAGCTGGTAAACAAACGATCCGTGAAGCTATCGGTTCTCCGACGATGGGTCCGTTATCCCCCGTGTCGAATCACCCACCAGATCCTCCAGATCTACATGGGTTTTCCCCTCACAGAGAACCCCAACCTCCGATGATGCACAACGGATTCGCTGGTCGTCTGACGAAGGTGGGTTTCCCGACCTTTGACGGTACCGATCTACGGGACTGGATCTGTCAGTGTGAGCAATTTTTTGATTTTGACAGCACCACTCCGGAGCTCAAGGTTCTCCTCGCGGCGATGCACCTCCGCTTCAATGGTACCGCAACTTCATGGCGGAGCGTTTTGGACTTTTCCCATCATGGACTGACTATGTGATAGCCATCTCGGGAAGATTCAATGCTCTGTTTGACGATCCCCTCGCAGATCTGGGGGCGCTTCACCAAGGTTCAGACTCTATCATCATGTATGTGGACAAGTTCAAAATAGCTCGAACGAGGATGGCGTTACCTGAAGCTCATGCTCTCAGCATCTTTCTGACAAACATGAACCCGCATCTTTCGCTTCATGTCCGTCAATTTGAGGTCACCACGGTCTCTGCAGCAGCTAACATACGAGCCTTCATGAGACTGCTCTGGCTCATACCCCACAGAGATACCAACGAGCTCCCTTCAGTCCTTCGAGAAACCAAAAAACGAGGCCTCTCCCGTCTAAACCCGTCAACAACACTCCCATCCTTCCAAACCCGCAGAACACACCGACTTTCATTCCTCGTGGCTCAGCTGATAAACCTGCTCGGAAGTTCTCCTATCAAGAGATGCAGGACAGACGTGCTAAGGGGTTATGTATGTTCTGTGATGAAGCGTTTAATCCGGGAAATCAGCTTAAACATAAACGCTCTCAGATTTATGTTATGGAGTGTGATGACGAGTCTGCTGATGACATCACCGACGATGTTCTTGGGGATGAGCTGCTTACAACTGAGACTCCTGCAGATGCTTCTGTAGAGCCAACACCTGTGATTTCTGCGAATGCTCTCAGCGGTTCCACTACATTCAATTGTATGCGTGTCATTGGTTCCTACGGCAAGAGGAAGCTGTTCATATTGATTGATCCAGGCAGTACTCACAACTTCCTTGACATCAAGGTTGCCAACGAGTTGGGGTGCCGCCTTGAAGCCTTCAGCCCCATGTTTGTAGCAGCTGCTAATGGCAACAACCTGGTAACAAAATACAAATGTTGCCAATTTACTTGGAAGGTTCAAGGTTACACTTACACTTCTGAGATTCGCACTCTTCCTCTTGACTGCTATGAGTTGGTGCTTGGAGTGCAGTGGTTATCTACTCTTGGTCCTATCCTTTGGGATTTCCTTAATCTCAGGATGGAATTCAACTTCGAAGGCCAGAAACACGTTTTGAGAGGGGTTACTAAATCTGGTTGTAAGTTGATCAAAGGGGCAAGTCTCAACAAACTCATGCTCCAGGAACCTCAGATCGCGATGTTACAAATCCAGGAACTTCATGAGCAACACGAAGACTCCTGTCTACAACCAGAGTTACTCCTGTCTCACATCTCTGCTCCGAAGAGTAAGTTGTCTAACGATCCTGAATTCCTCTCTCTGCTGGATGTATTTGCAGATTTGTTTAAGGAACCAGAGGGCTTACCACCATTTCTGGAGGGCTTTGATCACAAGATTCCTCTCTAAACCGGTGCAAACAATGTTAATCTTCGCCCCTACCATTATTCCTCTCTTCAGAAAGACCCTATCGATGATATGATCAAAGAAATGCTGAGTCAGGGGATCATTCAATGTAGCTCCAGACCATATGCGTCTCCTATCGTCTTGGTGAAGAAAAAATATGGTACGTGGCGTCTCTGCGTGGATTACCGGGGCCTTAACAGACAAACCATCAAAGATAAGTATCTAATTCTTTTACTAGAGTACTTACTTGATGAGCTTGGCGGGGCAAGGTACTTCTCGAAGCTCGATCTCAGAGCAGGGTTTCACCAATTGCGCATGTCACCAGATGATGTATATAAGACAGCGTTCAAGTCTCACTCCGGGCACTATGAATATCTGGTCATGCCATTTGGCCTTTCTAATGCCCCCTGCACCTTTCAGAGCAATGAACCATATTTTCCAGGATGTCTCCAGGAAATTTCTGCTGGTATTCTTCGACGATATCCTAGTCTACAGCCCAGACTGAAATTTCCATCTGCAACATCTACAAGAAGTGTTCCTCATACTGCAACAGCAACAGCTCTATCTGAAGGCATCCAAATGTAACTTTGGGGCTATTACCATTGAGTATTTGGGACATTTCATTTCAGCTGAGAGAGTCAGCACAGACCCTCCTAAAGTTGAAGCTATTAAACGTTGGCCAATTCCCACATCCACTACGCAGCTCCGCAGCTTCTTGGGATTGGCTAACACTAGTGTCATTTCATTAAAGGCTACAACATCCTCTCCCGACCTTTAACCTCTTTGCTAAAGAAGGATGGGTTTGCTTGGAGTTCTGAAGCGACTACGGCTCTTGATAACCTCAAAACAGCTCTTACGACTACACGTGTGCTTGCTCTTCCGAATTTTGAGAAGACCTTTGTAGTTGAGACTGACGCGTCAAACACATGCATAGGAGCTGTTCTTATGCAGGATAATCACCCAATTTGCTTCATCAGCCGTGCTTTGGGTCCCCGTCACCAATCTCTCTCGGTCTATGGAAAAGAGTTAATGGATGTGGTACATGCTGTGTAAGTGTGGAATGCGTACCTAGCTCATCGACCCTTCATCATACGCATTGATCAAAAAAGCCTCAAGTACATGATGGAACAGAAAGCTACTACTCCCTTCTAGCACATGTGGTTGTCTAAGCTGATGGGTTATGATTTTGAGATTCATTACAAGCAGGGGAAAGAAAACGTCGCTGCTGATACACTCTGCAGAGTCACTGGTTCCGAGCTTCTATACATCACTCTTTCTCAGATACATCAGGGGTTTTATGATTCGCTTAAGCTGCTCTGGCAACGAGATCCTCTGTTGAGTAAGGTGATTTCTGATCTGAAAAATGATGCTCGTTCACATCCTACCTATACATTTGTGAATAAGGAGCTCCGGCGGAAAGGGAAACTAGTTGTTGGAAATGATAAAGACATCAAGACCCATATCCTTAAATGGCTTCATGACTCAGCTATTGGAGGCCACTCAGGCAGGGACGCGACACTCCATCGGATCAAATCCCTGTTCTACTGGCCGAAGATGACACGTGAGGTTCAGAACTATGTGAGGAACTGCGCTATGTGCCAACAAAATAAGTATGAGAATGTGGCTAAGCCAGGTCTTCTTCACCCGCTACCTATCCCTCTTGGCGTTTGGGAATCTATCAGTATGGAATTCATCGATGGTCCACCCCCTTCAGCTGGGAAGCATTGCATCTTGGTGGTTGTCGACAGGCTCAGTAAAAATGCCCATTTCCTGCCCCATTCACATCCTTATACTGCTATTGAGGATGCATATATTTACTTGGACAACATCTTCAAGTTTCATGGGCTTCCTAAAGATATTATCAGCGACAGAGACCCTACCTTTATGAGTGAAGTTTGGCAGGAACTCTTCCGGGTCCATGGGATTGATCTCAAACACTCCACAGCCTACCACCCACAAACTGATGGGCAGACAGAGGTGACATCAGAGGCTTCACACACTTGGAGTAAATGGTTGCCTCTAGCTGAGTGGTTGTATAATACAACCTATCACTCCGCTATTAAGAGCACTCCATTCGAAGTTGTTTATGGTCAGCCACCCCCTCTCCATTTCCCTTACTTACATGGCGAGAGTTCCTCAACCCTGGTAGACAGAAGCTTTCAGAAACGAGAAGAGGTTATATTGATGCTGAAATTCTATCTGATGAGGGCACAGAACAGGATGAAACAGGCAGCCGACTCCCGCAGGTCACAGTGGGAATTTTCAGTTGGTTCTTATGTGTACCTGAAGCTACAACCGTACCGCCAGAACACTTTAAAGAAGAGAAAGATACCCCACAAGCTATCACCTCGCTTCTACGGTCCTTTCCGCATCACTGATAAAGTAGGATCTGCTGCTTATTGATTGGATCTTCCTCCCCAAGCAGCAATCCATAATGTCTTTCATGTCAGTCAGTTGAAAGTGTCCTAATCCTTGCACGTCTGCTCCTGAGTTTCCACTGTTCTGGGTTGATTTGGGTACTGCCAAGGAACCTTAGTTCATTCTGGAAAAGAAAATGGTGAAGCGCTGCAACATGGCTGTTACGAAGGTGCTGGTACAATGGAAAGGAGAAACAGCTGAGACTGTAACCTGGGAATTCTACAAGGACTTCATCACCAAATATCCACATTTCCATCCTTGAGGACAAGGATGATCTCAAGCAGGGGGTATTGTGACAGCATATCTCAGCTTATCTATCTTTACATTTCAAATATCGGTTTAATAATCGCTTTATGAATAATCCGGTTTGTATATCGGTTAAGTGGTCACATGTTTAGACCGATAAAGTCATTTTCTCTTTATGTACAACTTTGGCTCTTTCTGAAAAAGGTATCAATCCAGTACTATCTTTATTCTCTCTCTTTCTCTTTCATACGCCATTAGTCCTTCATCTGGATCTTGTACTTAGAGGTGACGATTCTCTTTACTGATTCACCTTCTAGTCCTTGATTCTTCCTTGCTTTAAGCTCTCGGTGAGTTTATAGTTTGGATTATCTTCTCATATATTTTCACTGTTCCAATCGCAATTGAAGAGACATTTATAGGAGGTATGAGTTAGGGTTTCAAGTTCAAATCTGAGATGGGAATCGATGAGTAGATCCAAAAAACAGATTAAGGAAATGATTTCGGGAAGGATATTTAGGAAGGATGAGATTTTTGAAAAGCGTTGCTAAAATTTCGCAGAGAGAATCTATGTGTATCGAGTGTAATCGGAAAATGATAACAAAGGGGGTTAGGGCTTTAAAAGAAACCGGGTTTCGGGTGTAACCAATTGGATGTTCGGTTTTCACCCGAACCAAACCGACATCCATTATAACAGACCCGATCGGTTTTTTAAGAGAATCTGAATCTGACCCGAACCGGTTTAATCGGACCGGGTTCGGTTCGGGTTATTGGGTATCGGATTATTTTCCCAGGCCTAGTTGCAAATAATAATCAAATTTAGTATGGAAATATAAATCTCTTTGTATAGACTAAAATTCAAAACCGAAATAAAATGATTGATACGCATTTGACACTCAATCTTAACAAGATTTTCCTTAAAAGTAGGCAATAAATTAAGAAAAAGATCAAGTAAATAATTACATTTAATAGTGTTCAAAAAATAAATAATTACATTTAATAGTTTATAACCATATTTGAACTCCCGTAATCTACAGGAGATGGAGATCGATGTAGGCAGAGTTTTTTTAAAACAAAATTTCCCCTTCTGATTTAAAAAAAAAAAAATCAAACAGTCACTATATGTGTCGTACAATCTTCATAAATAAAGTTGAACTATCTGCCTCATTAGGCTGTCGACGTTACTCTGCAGGGGGAGGGGCTGTGAAGGTCACACGTTCTATTAGTGTCCCGTGCATCGCTTACCGTTTTCAGTTTACAAAGATGTTCTTCTGCGTTCTTCTTCTTACGGCTACTTCTTCACCTTTGAGGTTTCACCGACAAAAGCAACGCCCTTTCTTACCCGTAACGCCTCATAACTCCTTCAAATCCGTCATATATTTCGACTTTTCCCTTGATTAATCTACACCTCCTTCAAATCAAATAAACGGAATATATCACTCTGATTTCTGAAGCGAGAGAGAATCGAAGAATACGCAGAATTTTAGGGTTCGGGCCGCCCATTCCTTGTCCTGATTTCTAATCATTTTTCCCGATCCGACGAGAGGATGAAGAAGACGCAGTATCAAAAACATGGGCGCGAATTCGGTTCTCTCGGATGCAACACTCGATCTAGATGAGCAGATCTCCCAGCACGTGCAGTGCAAGCCTCTCTCCGAGAAACAGGTGCCTCCATTTCTCTTCCCAAACTGGTTCCGTATCCCCTTTTCGTTTTTCGCTGTTTAAATGATGTTGAGTGGATCTCAGATTTTGTTTCAAATGAAAAGTTTGTTTTTCCTTTCTTCTGTGAGTATGTGATTACTCGGTTTGATGTCTGAGTTGTGGAGAATGGCTTCTGGGATAGGTAGAGGTAGACGCATGTGTATATTGGCATTCAAGTCAGTTTTGCGGGTTGAAAAGATTACTTTGTTATATAATTTCAAGGTAGACATGTATTGGGTTCGGAATAGGTGGTTCACTTGCCCTTTGATAACCCTTTTAGTCTGGGTTTTCCTGACTCACATAAAAGTTATCATTTTTAATACGTGATTAACAAAACAAGATCTCATGTATGGATTAGTGGTTAGAGATGAAAATTTGAATCGAGTTTTGCAGATTGCTGGTTGATAAGTATCACTCTGGAGCTCAACAGCCTGTATATGATCTTTCAGTTTGCTGCTTCTGTCAAAATGGTCTCTCTACTTTGACATTTCAGTGTTATGTTTTTGATACAGGATATTGCTGTTAGTCCTGTATCTCTTTAGGAATTTTAAAGGGGGTGAAAGATGAACTTATCATGTGCAGTGTTGTTTTGTTTTGAATAGGTCAGAGCATAATGCGAGAAAGCTAAGGAGATCTTGATGGATGAAAGCAACATTCAGGTTAGTTCTTTATCTTGCATCTCTTCATGATTATAGCTCTCATGTGGTAGATTGTGTAATTAGCTTGACTTTATTGTAAGCGTACACTCATTTTGTTTCGTTTAACTAGAGTTAATTTTTATATATTTCCCTGTACGCAACCTGTCAAAAGTCCAGTAACTATCTGTGGTGATATTCACAGACAATTCCATGTTCTTGCAGAGCTTTTCTGTATTGAGAATGGTAAGATCTATATCACTTGCTGAGATGCATAATGGCTGTAAGAAAGCAAGTTTTGTTAATTTTTATTAGTTGATGCTCTCTCTCTTTTTTTTTTAAAGATGCTCTCTTTTAAAATATTAGAAAAGTCTATTGGAGTCTGATTCTGAAATTTCTCAGGAAGCTTGGTATAGTGTCTTGCCTACATGATTTACTTTACGGCCATATCTGAGGCAGGTGAAGCTATATCTTATAAGTTGCTTACTTTTGAGAAATGACAACCAATATTTTTTTGTATTCTTGTCCGACTCAAGGCTGCCGGTGACCAAGACCCACAGGAGTGGGAGCTTCCACAGTGTTTACATGATATTGTTGGGAGCACTTTAACCTTCCAATTGAATCTATCCCACTTCAACTTCACTGCAAAGCAGCAGAGCTTCACTGTTTTCCCGCATTTTAGAAACCAACCAGCGTCCACCACAGTCTAATTTTGAGGTTCTGGTAAGTTCTATACAAACTTTTATTCGTTGACACTTTCAAGGTCCTCTTCAAGAACAGAGTTTGCATTTGAGTTCGACTGGTTCTGGTCTTTAAACAGCTAACACCTCCAGAACACCCAATAAAGAAACTCCAACAATAGGAAGCTCTTTTGCGCAAGATAGACTGCATCCTGGTGCAGCTATGACTACTGAGGTAACACAGTCGTCTCTCATTTCCTTTTCCACTGTTCTTGAACCACATCGGTATAGGCTTTTCTTTTCACTAAATATAGTTGTAGTTTCTCATAAATTCGGACTGATGGTGGTAGAGTGCCTAAGTGTGCAAAAATTAATGGTTCCTAAAGTACCAATTATATGTCTTAAGAAGGCTTCAAGAGTGACTAATCCAAAGTTTATGACACTTTGAGGCTTGAGAAAGATAATATACAAAAGGAAAAAATATTCCCCTAACTTCTGAATGTGGGTTCTGCAGGAAAGAGCTGGTGTCACCACTCAGAAAGAATTTGTTAACGTGAAGAGAATCATAGTATTTAGTAGGGTTAGTGATGTATCAATAGAGCCTAAGGTTGAGTGAGAAGAGGTTGAATTATCTCCCACCGGAAGTTTTGAGCATAAGAACTTTTGGTGTTCTGTGCAGGCTGTACTGAAGCTGGAGCAAAGAGCAACACTCCCCCTGAGTATGATGGAAATAAAACTACTCAAAACTCAAAAGTTACCAGAAGGCAAGGAAAACAACTCTAAAACTGTTGCTTCAGGAAGCAAGTTTGGTGGTCAAGTTTCTTATGGTGGAGAGCATAAAGGAGGTGTGAATTGTGTCCGAATGAAAAGTGTGGTTGAGAGCGAAAACGAGACTGTTATGGTGGTTAACTCGAACGAGGGTGAAGATGGATCCTTTTTCACATTCAGAACGGTATCTGCAACCTGTAAAGCCCATTGCAAAGCATGTTCCACTGACATTACAAGTTAGTGAATGTTACTCTCAGAATGATTCTCGACTTTTCATTGACAATAATTCATTTTATGTTCTTTTTAGGCTTCATCAAGTGAGGACGACAAAAACAACGTCTCAAGTTCCTCAAATTTCAATAAGTTCAAACCACTAATCTGCTGTTTATTTTTTCTTTTAAAAAAAAATTCTATATTCAGAATACCAAATAAATGCAATACCTGAAAAAGCATTTCTACTCACTATCCTTTTTTATTTCTTAAAGAAAAATCAGACCGCACAAAAATCACAAAATATAATTGTTTTAAAATTTCACCCCAAATCAACGTATCCACCATTTCCTCATAAACAATTGACGACCATACATAAGTAAAAACAACCCCATATCCGACTTTTTCAGTTATAAAATAAGAACACAACTCTACCTTTGAACACATGGTGAACACTGTATAAAAACAACAAATAATTGATTACAACAAAAACAAGTGTGGGCGCCTGCACCTAAAACCATCGCATATCTTTTTGGTTTTCTATACAGAACCCCGTTTTAGTAAATACTAAGAAAATGTAACCATGAAAATCAAAATCATAACTATCGTTTTAGTTTACCCAAAAAACTATAGTGTTAATACTTTTTGTATGTTGTATTTAAAAGTTCACAGTCTGGTTTTGAATTTTGGTCGACATATTTCAAACATTTTGGCTCACCACAAATCAGTTTTAAGAGTCCAGTAAAACTATCAAAATTAATTTTGTAACAAAATACAGTTTATTATAAATCAATATATTTGAAATTAAAAAATTGGTATTTGATTTAATTACTAGCAACTACCTAAGGATTTTGAACATTTATGGTTGATACTAAAGATCAAAATCAATATTACACAATGCCATTAACAAAAGTAAAAAACGACAAACTTCCATACACAAAACTACAAGTGATAAAATAAACCAAACTAACCAGAGAGATAAACGGGTCAAATCAAACTCCCATAACCCCTTGCTAGAAGCTAAACTGTAACACATTTTTAAAAAAGTCAATTCAAACCACAAAAATAACTCCCATGAATAATGATTCTTAAAACCAACGATAGAAGAAACTAAATAAACAATTTACTTTGGCTGTCACTATATAATACATTTCCTCGAAACCTTATGCCCTCACAAATAATCCAAAAATGAATAGCTTACGACATATATCTCATCACCTCTCACATCAAACAAGATTTACAAATGGAAACCCAAAGCAAACACTGCAAGTATATATACACAGACCCAACACACAACAATCGGTTATTGATTATCAGCTATCATCGACAGCCAAGGTAAATTTAGTGAATCGATAACTGAGAGCATGGAATTCATGTTTACATACCATGACATCCATCACTCCAATTCAACATACTTTATTGAAAAAACAACCCAATACGTGATGAACGAAATAAGAGACGACAACAATATCTTAGCTAATGATCTCCAAGTTACTCTAACTATCAAAGACTACAACCTCAACGCAACATCAACACTCGGCGGTGATCTCATCATCACCGACCTAGAGAGCACGAATAGGCCTCCAACTACTGAAGAGATAAACAATATATGCATTGTATGCTTCGAAGATTACAGCAATGGAAACCATATTTGCTCTCTTACTTGCGGCCATAATTTCATTTTAATTGCATTGATCAGTGGCTTCGTACAAAAATAAGTTGTCCGATTTGTAGAGAAAGTAATCTATGATACTTGCATGTCTTATAAGAGTTTATGGGTTCTAATTTCCAATAGCACTTTTGTTATCGTCTTTACTTTGGAATTTTATTCTTCTTCTTCTTTAAAATTTGCTATATTATTTGTCCTTATCTTATTATTTTCTTGCTTCACACCTTATCATCTAAAAAAACCCCAAAAACACTAGGTACGTGGAAATTAAAATATATACAAATTAGAACATCAGCTATGACAACTATTATTACAACACACAGTGACCTTCTAATAAAACTTCGCTACTTTACCTAGTTGTACTTTCTTACTAACACTCTTATACAAAATTGAATAGGCCAAAATATGAATTCATCAACCTAACATGGTTTACAAATTCAATCAAGAATGCAGTTCCAGCTTATTATACAACACAACGTACAAACCCGGCGCGTAGTGCCGGAAGATCACTAGTTTTAATTAAAGATAAAGATATTTTATGTGTTTTGGACTATATTGTGCGTTGGAATCTCAAACGAAATTTTATCTGATTCTTAACATTGTTAGTTGAACCAAACCAAAAACCAAAGTAACTAAATCCAAACCAAAACCAAATTCATAAATAATCGAACGATTATTATATTTCTTGAACTAAAAACAAAAAATTTATATCCAAACTGGAATAACCAAAAACCAAAAAAATACAATCTGAAATCGAACTGGAAACCAAACGACCATACTTAAACATATTAGTGAACAAATAAATTTGTCAACAAAAAATACTCTAAAAGCGCAGCTCAGAATCTAGTTAATTTTTAAAACTAAAGTCATCTTCTGTTAAACATAGTTGACGTAGTCTAAATCGATATGTAAAATCTACAAATTTTAAAAATTTATGTATTTAATTGGAAACAAAATTTAGTTTATGTATTAAATGGAGATTCAAATAGTTTGTGTATTTGAAAATTAGTTTGTGTATTTTTAAGGAATTTTCTTTTACAACTTAACCACATGTTTATTTAAACATTAATGTCGTCACTTCCGTTAAACATGGTTAACATTGTCTAAAACGATGTGTAAAATCTACGGATTTCAAAAGTTTGAGTATTGAATAGACAACGAAAATTAGTTTATGTATTAAACGGTGATCCAAAATAGTTCATATATTTTATTAGTAAATGGAAATTAGTTTGTGTATTTTTTTTAAAAAAATTCCTTTTTAATTATTATTATTTTTATTTTATTTTTTAATCAGTTGTGTTTCAGTTCTCTTCACCCTCCCTCTAATTATGAACTCTGTAGATGATGGCATTATCTGATTTTCTTTTAGAATTTTGGATTATCTATTTTCCTTATCCTTTAGGGATGGGAGACAATTTGAATTGAGACTGAAGCACTCTGCGTCAACTGGAAGGATATACTTAAAGTAAAAATATTGGTCTTGTTTCAAAGATAGGCCTGAAATCAAATGCTCTGTTTTGACAATAGACGAGGCCAATCTGTTTCTTGTTCTTACTGAGGAAGTGCATTTTGATGTCTGCAGCAGCTTCTATCTCCTCTTGACTCTTATCTTTTTGATGCTTCCATTAGTTTCCATACTTGAATTATATTATCACTTTGCTTTGGCTTGTGATGCTACTACCATAAAGAAGAACGTTGTAATTGTTATAGTGAAAGGGAAAAAGTCAATAAAGTGTTGGAGAAAGGTGTTGTTTGAAAATCCTTTCAACATGGTAAGTGAGAGTGAAGTGTGTATTTGGACTGTGACTCCGAGTCTACAGGACAAGTATGAGTATGAACATTTTATCAAAAAATAAAAAGTATTGAGTATGAAGAAGTGAGAGTGAAGTGTGTATTCTCCTTTGGACTAAGACAAAACCAAAGACATGTACTTACTTGAATGCACTGGCCTTTCTTTACACCGCTGTAACTTCCACTTCTCTTTCGAAAACAAACTTCCTTAGATCATTTGCAACAACCTGATCGTTCTCTTAATTTGTTATAAACTTCTTAGTTTGGTGTGTGAGAGAGTTAACGTAAACCAGAAGCAATTGTTTTGAAACTTATTATGTTGAGACAAAAGAAGGATCTGCTGTGACAATCAACGAGATAAATACATATCACAACGTTTTAAAATAAGCTTTTTTATTGAAGGTCTACGAGTTTTCATTAAAGGTATGACCATGCATGCATATATGAATACATATACTAACGAAACAAGAAGTCTGATTTCAAAACTTCTGTTTTGCAGTTACATTTATATATGCGTATTCAAAATAAAAACAAGCAGATGCATAAACAGCTTCGCTCTTTATGGTTAGCTAATTAATCAGGTAAACTGATAGGAATCTCAGAGTTTTCGTTAGAATGGTGGGGAGCTAGAGAGATGGTAGAGGAGATTCCTGAAGTAGTCGGTTCTCATAAACATAGCTTGAAGACATGTCTGGAAAATCTTGAGAGAAGCTAGGGTTACCGACCATATTACCACCACAAGGGTCCTGAAAATCAAAACAGAAATCATCTGGAAGCATGTTTGATAGACAAGGATCCAGAACGTTGTTGATGTTGGTCGTCATATCACTCATACACATGTTGTGATCAAAGCCATAAAATAGCTCATGCTGATTCAACCCGTAGTTACTCACAGATTCTTGTAACTCTAGTGGGAACACTGAGTAATCTTGAATGTTTGAGACGCAAGGATCTTGAAAGTTGTTACCCGTGCACATGTTCTGGTCATAATAACTACCGTAAGGCATCAACTTATAATGTAACCCAGATTCTTGTACCGCGGAGACGCGGAGTGATCTGAAACGCAAAGATGTTTAAAGTTGTTGTTGTTGTTGTTGTTGTTGTTGGTCTGATCATAAACACAAAGCTCCTGATTTTTCAACTCAGACTCTTGTGGGTACTTGATGAACTGGCTAGGGTTTAAAGATTGAGTCCCAAGATGTTGACGATCCTCCAAGTTTGCTTTTGCCGCAAGAAAAAAACGACGCCTTTCTTGCAATTTAGAGTAACTTAGTTTCAAGGACTGAATTAGTTGGTTGATCTGGTCGGGAGAATAATGAGATTGGATACTTTAATTCATCAACATTCTTCTTTGCCCTCTTCGTGTTGGACATCTTCTTCGTCTTCTCCTTAATCTTGTTGAGGAACTCGTAAAGATTGACGCTTTTCTTGAGTCTCCTGGCTTTGTCTAACTGGATGTAGCGGAGAGCCAAGTCTCTCACTTTGTCTCTGTTCTCGGGCCATGTCCTCAGTTCTGCGTCAGGTCCGTAATGAATAACACAGGCTTCGATATCACAGAGAGTAGTAAGCTCCTGAGCTTTCTTGAATATCGTCAAGAGTCTGCTGTTCAAACTCGTTGCAGCGAGTGAATAACTTGAAGAAGAAGAAGAAGAAGAAGAAGAAGAAGAAGAAGAAGAAGAAGAAGAAGAAGAAGAAGAAGAAGAAGAAGAAGAAGAAGAAGAAGAAGAAGAAGAAGAAGAAGAAGAAGAAGAAGAAGAAGAAGAAGAAGAAGAAGAAGAAGAAGAAGAAGAAGAAGAAGAAGAAGAAGAAGAAGAAGAAGAAGAAGAAGAAGAAGAAGAAGAAGAAGAAGAAGAAAGAGAAGGTCGCATGGTGTCTGGCTTTTCTTGTTTGATTCTCGAAACACTCTCTGTTTTTCTCGCACACGAAAGAAGAAAGAAGAAAACAAATGAAATTGCGTGAGAAACTTTGTGAATTGGAGGAGTGTGAATGATATATTTATAGATTTTTCTTTGACGTGCGGTGAAAAAAGGAAAGGTTTACTTCAGAAAATTATTTAGCCGTTGAGGTCTGTGAGAGAAAAGGAAAGATTTACTTCAGAAAAAAAAAAAAAAAAGAGATTTACTTCAGATATTTTTTTACCCCTCTCTCTCTCTCCTCGTTTTTTTTCTCCTCGTTAATGAACAACATAATGTCATGTGATTAAGTGATTTTGTTTGATTTGTTTTTGATAGATTTTCGTACGATATCATTATCGATTGAGAATGCAAAAGCTATTCATTTGTTTTAAACCCATATTTGAAACGGAGGGAGTACGATATTTGATTAAATTTGATTTCCGGTTTAACCCAGCAGAATTATGCATTTTCACTCTCTATGTTAAATTGGGTGATTGTTAACCGAAGGAAGACTAACCCTAAAAATTTTACCGTCTTTTCTTTGACGTGCGGTGTAAAAAAGGAAATATTTACCTCAGCAAATTATTTATAGCCGTTGAGGTTTGCGAGAAAAGGAAAGATTTACTTCAGATTTTTTTACCGTTCTCTCGCTCTCCTCATTAATGAACACGGTAATGTCTGGCGAATAACGTACAAAGTGTTTGATATCAAACTTCCGCGTGTTCCCAAACTCTAAACGCACCGGTTTATCTCAAATTATAGAAGTTTTATTTTGTTTGAGGATTCGGTTCTCATTAAAGGCCGCGTTTAATCGATTGTGTTAACAGTTACGGCAAAGACTTGACTTTCAAGTTTCAACTGCACTTCCACCTCGTAAACTTAGTGCCAGCTCAGCACCATTCTTTCACTTCTTTACTTGATTCCTCTGTTTTGCCTTTTCTTCTTCTTCTTCTTCTGTCAAAAGTAACTTATCCAACAAGTGAGAAAAACCATTTAGACTTGAACTAAGAGACATGAGAATAAACTGCGTGCTTGTGTGCAGTGTATATATGTAATGATCATAGATGGTCCATCTGGTAACACCGGTTATATGTTATAAGCTGGACTGTCTCAGTGTCTCCTACTTGTTTATGGTTAGTTATTGGATAGTGTTCAGGACATACGCACGTTATAGTTTTCATAATTGTCAACGATCTTCATACAAACAAAAAAAAAAATCCTAGCTCTCCCATAAACTGTTAAAATAAGCATATGTTAACTATTTGTTCTGATAATACCCCTGTCCTAAAATTTTTATCATTTGTTCATCAGGAAGGAGTGCCATTATCATATGCTTTTCTGAACTCCTGACAATGCATCCTTCACATTGATACCCCTCATCATCTTCTTCCTCGTCCTTCTGTACAACGATTTCCCTTGTCAAGTCAAAGCTATATTGAGAAACTGTAAGAGCAGTTGGAGAAGCTTGTGAATGTGTTGCTTACCACAAGTATCCAACATTCTATGTTTTTCAACTCTGTTTCAGTGATTTTCGTTGCTAAAAAAGAATAATCGTTGCATGTTTATAATTTATTAACAGTTGTAGCAATAAAGAAATTAGAGTATCAGGTACAGGTGACTACATCCTTCTCTTCCATTCTGACTGCAGCAGCTTCCCTCTCCTCTTGACATTTATATCTTTTTGATGCTTCCATCAGTTTCCATTCTTTTTGAGAAAGAACGGTGTAATTGTTTTAGTGAAACTGAAAAAGACAATGAGAAAGAGGAATGAAAGGCACGGGGATAGTTTTGAGATCCTTCACACCTAGCTAGTGAGAGTGAAGTGTATCTTTGGACTATAACTCCGAATTTTTACATGACAAGTAGTATGAAGAAGTGAAAGTGAAGTGTGTATTCTCCTTTGGACAAGACAAAAGCAACAAAGACATGGGTACTAACAATGTTCGCACTGGTCTTTACACCGCTATAACTTCCATGGCTCTTTTTAAAAAGCAACTCCCTTACCTACTTGGCGACAGCCTTGACAGTTCTCCATAATCATCTCAACGACTTCAGAACACGAATAATCTTTGTTATAAATATCCAAGTCTGGATTTAAGCAACAAAAAAAATAAAATCTAAGTTTTGTGTTCTGTTTTGGTTGTTATATAGAGTGACAGAGCATTAGCGTAAAACAGAAGCAACTGTGTTGAATTTAATTCTGGTGAGATGAGACAAAAAAAATATTTATCATAAGTTCCACACATACTGAGAACAAAAGGCAACAAGAGACTTCAAAAATAATGCATCATGGACAATCTCCAATTCATACGTACATATGATTCAAACAAAACCAGAGGTTGGTTCATATATCGACCGAACTTGTAATTACATCAAAACATTGAACAAGTCGTTACAAAACATATACTGTTTCTAAAATTGAGAAAAGAATTAAACTTTGATCAGATCCGTAAGAGAATCTCTAGCGTTTTCTTGATTTGGAGCTTTTCTTGAATTTTCTTGGTTGATCAGATCCGTAGGTTTTGGAAGAGAGTCTCAACTTTGAGGGAAGCTTTCTTGGCTTTGAGTCTACACTTCAAGATTTTGATTTGAGCGTCGAATCTCTCAATCCTCTCGGACAGGGCTTTGGCCATCATCTTCTTCATTAGAGGGCTTCTCGCGAAATCATCATGTGCGAACTCCAATTCTCCAGGACCTTTGTCGACACTTCGAAAGCCATGAGAGCGAAGTTTTGCCCTAAACTCTGTTAAGTTTCTGCCAAAAACAGAGGAGGATTTCATGAGAATGTCGCTGCGAAGCTTTTTCAAGTCCCAAACGACGAAACTGTTATTGTTGCTTTT
Source organism: Brassica nigra (assembly GCA_016432835.1). Lineage (NCBI taxonomy): Eukaryota > Viridiplantae > Streptophyta > Magnoliopsida > Brassicales > Brassicaceae > Brassica > Brassica nigra. Next base: position 17,285,299 of record CM028245.1, on the reverse strand, counting down.
GCTCCACGAGATGATCGGATCAGACGAACGGTCATCGACGACCTGATATAGCTGGAGGTAGAACGAAGAAGAAGATCCCGTTGGCAGTTGGCGAACCATCTTTCTTTTTATTGGTGTTGGTGGTAAAACCCTAGATCTGATTTGTGGGCAATGACGAAGATCGAGAAGCAGAATACCCAAAACTGATCAAGAAGCAAACCTAAACCTGAGAGAAAGAGTAAAAAAAAGGAAACTTTGTGATTAGCTCTTTAGGGGAAAGCTGTTATTATATAGAGATTGATCTCAACGGTCATGTAATTAAAAAAAAAAACTTCTGTTTGGGATTTCCTTTTTGCAATTATTGCTCTTTTGAAAACAAAACTTCCTTAGAGCATGTTTATAGGTGTTGTTTAACTGCATCTCTTAGATTATTTAGGATTAAAAATATATAATGAAAAGGAAAAAGCATAAAACGCGTTGCTTAATTAAGCTCGTTAAGGTACGTCGCTTAGAAGCACGTGTCACGGTTCTATTGGGTCGATGAGAGGTGGAGAGCGTGTTCCGTCTCATTTCTCGCCTTTGTCTCTTTCTCTCGGTATTTCGTTTCTCCCAGAGGCGAAACGGCGATGGCTTCTCCACGAATCTCCGGTGGCTCTCCACGAATCTCCGGTGGCTCTCGTGGGACGAAGGAAGGACGGTATCTCTATCGGTTTCTTTCCTCTACCAAGGATACCGACAACCTCTCTGTCGTGGTGGTTCTCTGAGGAGAGGAAAAAAAGGTGAATCTCTTCGGCTACTCCGCGGAATCGAAAGGTAAAGCTGGGTTGATATGTATTTCGATTATGCATGTCTTAGATCGTGTCTTAATTTGTATTTGAATGTTTGAATCTTAACTCCAATTTGAAATTTTCTGCCTTTCTGTCTTTAGATTGATTGATCAAGAGGCAATATGAGAGGGTTAAGGGACGATGAAGAAACTCGAGGGTGATATAAAGAATATGGTGATGGTTCCGATTGTTCATCAAGGTAAAAGCCATCACTTTCCTCTGTTGAATTTGATAAAAATATGTCTTTGCTATCTTTAATTTGTTAAAGCAAAGTCTTGTGATTGATGGTTGGTAATATCGATTAATATTGTCTTTGTGCCATCACTTCCTCTGTTCTATTTTTAAAAATTAGTCTTTGCTGTCTTTAACAAAGTACAAAGCATTGTATAGTGCTTTATGTTGCGATTGATGGAAACATTTTTATTGTCTGTATGTTATGTGGAATGGAGCGTAATGAAGACCAGAAGACTGAAGAAGCCTCTACTCTATGACCACACCAAAGAAAGCTAAATGATTCTTCATCAAGGTAAACGTATCTCTTTGGTCTGTTGTATGTAATAAAAGCTTTCTCTTTACTGTCATTTCCTTTGATAAAGCATTGTTTCTGTGGTTAGTGTTAGGTTTGGTAATAAATTCTCTGTTTTAGTGGTTAGTGTTAGTTTATAGGTGTAATAAATAGATTTTATGGCTAGATAAAAATCAATAGTTAGATAGTAATCAATTGTTAGATAGAAATGAATGGTGTAGCTATATGTCAACTCGTGTTGGTTGGGTGATCAATGCTTTCATCTTCTTCTTCAGTCTTTAAAAATCTGCTTTTCTTCTCTCATTTCACACCGTGTTCTTCTCACTTCTATTCTTCTCACTTCTATTCTTCTTCCCACTTCTTACTCCCTTGAGCGTGTTTCGGTATGGATCCTGCTCCACCCACGCAAAGTGAAAAGTTTGTTGACTTACTTTATAGTCAACAAACTATTTCATTCGGTAACTATGAAGATGTTGTCGACATATCTTCATCACAACCTCTCTTCCCACAGACTCTAGGAACTGAAGATGGTGGTGAGACTGCTACAGAGCGACGTGAACGAAGGAAGTGGACGCCGGCGGATGATATTTTGCTCATCAGCTCCTGGCTCAACACGAGCAAGGATCCAGTCGTGAGCAACGAGCAAAAATCAGACACATTCTGGACAAGAGTAGCAGCCTACTATGGGTCAAGTGCTCAAATGGCTGGCATGGAACAGAGACAGTCTAGCCATTGCAAGAAACATTGGCACAAGATCAATGATCTTGTTTGCAAGTTCTGTGGAGCCTATGAAGCTGCACAGAGAATGAAGAGTAGCGGTCAAAATGAGAACGACACTCTCAAGCAAGCTCATAAAATATTTTTCAACAACGATAACAAGAAATTCACACTCGAGCACGCTTGGAAGGAGCTCCGAAACGAGCAGAAGTGGTGTGAGGTTGCCACTGCTAAAAACGAAGGGAGCAGTAAGAAGAGGAAGTGTGATGATGGTGCAGATTCATCAAGCTCTCGTCCCCCGGGTGTTAAGGCCGCAAAGGCGAGTGGTAAGAAGAAGGTTGTAGCAGAGCATTGTCTGGAAGAGTTTCAGAGTATGTGGACAATCCGTCAACAGGATATGGTCTGCAAAGAACGGTTGAGTAAGATGAGACTGCTCGACAGTCTTATTGCAAAAATGAAACTTTAGCAGATTATGAGGAAGCCCTCAAGAAGAAGCTCATCAATGAGTTGTTCTCTAGTTAGTTATTTTCAGTCTAGTTTGAACTTCATCCAAGTCTAATGTATGTTCCTGTTAAACTTTCTGTTATAAATGTTCTTGTTGTGTTTAAAAATGTTCCTGTATTGTGGCTAAAATGGTTTTAATGTTTGTAATGCAGGTGAAAGCATGTTGAGAGAGGTCGAGAAAGTAGCATGTTGAGGCAGGCAAGAGGATGTTGAGAGGTCACGAGACTGCAGAGAGTGTAGCATCATTGTTGTCTGTTTCTTGTTGTCTGTTTGTTGATTGTATCACGCGAGGTCAGATGAGTGTTTGTAAGATTATAGCATGTGACTTGTCTTTGTATTCTAGTGTCACGTTTGAACTTGTTGCCTTTTATAAATTCAATATCTCCAATCTCACATTTCAACCTCTCCATTCTCTCCAAACTCACATTCTCAACTCGTCCATTCTCTTCAAACTCAAATTCTCAACTCGTCCAATCTCACATTTCAATCTCTCCATAATTCTCCAAACTCTCAAAGTTCAACAAACCAAACCCTCCAAGTTCAAAAAACCAAACCAAACCATCAGTTTACTTGGTAAGCTTTTGTTTCCCCAATATTTATCAATCATCATCAAATTAAAGCCTCAATGCTTACTTTAAAAATTCATTATAAATTCATATAATCAAGATTTTAAAATTCTATATAAATTCATATAATCAAGATTATAATATTATCTATAAATTCATATCATCAAGATTATAGAACTCTAAAGATTTTGAAATTCTATATAAATTCATATAATCAAGATTTTAAAATTGTATATAAATTCATATCATCAAGATTATAGAACTCTAAAGATTTTGAAATTCTATAGAAATTCATATAATCAAGATTTTAAAATTGTATATAAATTCATATCATCAAGATTATAGAACTCTAAAGATTTTGAAATTCTATAGAAATTCATATAATCAAGATTTTAAAATTGTATATAAATTCATATCATCAAGATTATAGAACTCTAAAGATTTTGAAATTCTATAGAAATTCATATAATCAAGATTTTAAAATTGTATATAAATTCATATCATCAAGATTATAGAACTCTAAAGATTTTGAAATTCTAATGTTTGTCTATTTTGTTTCAAGATTCTCAAACATCACATGGCGTCTTCTTCTCATAACGATTTTGAGGATTCGTTTGATGAAACTTTCGATCAATATTTTGATCAAACATTCGAGAATCTTGTCAATGCTCACGGTGATCAACAAGAGAAACGGAGGACAAGAAAAAAGAGTTTTATCGAAAGAAATCGTGAAGAAGGCCATCTCCGGTTATGGAATGATTATTTCAGTGACACTCCAACATATTCTGAAAATCAATTCCGAAGACAATTTAGAATGAACAAATCCTTGTTCATGCGTATTGTTGATCGTCTCTCAAATGAAGTTCAATACTTTCGTCAAAATCAAGACGTAACCGGAAGGTTTGGTCTCTCTGCACTTCAAAAGTGTACCGCAGCTATTCGTGTGTTAGCATATGGTTCTGCTCTTGATGCGGTCGACGAATACCTCAGGCTCTGTGCAACCACTGCTCGGTTATGTGTGGAAAATTTTGTCGAAGCAATAATAAATTTTTTCGGCGAGCAGTACCTAAGAAGACCTACAGCGGATGATCTTCAACGTCTACTTCATGTTGGAGAGATTCGGGGATTTCCCGGGATGATAGGAAGCATCGATTGTATGCATTGGGAGTGGAAGAATTGTCCCACCGCTTGGAAAGGGCAATATACTCGTGGTTCGGGAAACCCAACAATTGTTTTAGAGGCGGTTGCTTCATATGATCTCTGGATATGGCATGCATTTTTTGGAGCTCCAGGTACCTTAAATGATATCAATGTTCTTGATCGCTCACCTGTTTTTGATGACATAATAAATGGTCAAGCTCCACAAGTGAATTTCTCAGTGAACGGAAATCCTTATTCGTTGGCTTACTATCTCACCGATGGTATATATCCGAAATGGGCAACTTTTATCCAATCTATTTCACTACCACAAGGTCCGAAAGCGGCTTTATTTGCTCAATGTCAAGAAGCTGCCAGAAAAGATGTCGAGCGTGCTTTCGGAGTTTTACAAGCTCGATTTGCCATTGTTAAAGGTCCAGCACTTTATTGGGATAAAGTCAAGATCGGGAAGATTATGAGAGCATGTGTCATACTCCATAATATGATAGTAGAAAACGAACGAGATCAGCAAACTCAATACGATGATTCGGGTTTCCAACAAGGAGAAGGCAGCGGAAGTTCAAATGTCGATCACCCATATTCAACACCAACCCCTACAAATATCGCCAATCAGATGGCTGTTCGAACAAGACTTCGTGATAAACAAGCACATCAACAACTGAAACGTGATTTGGTTGAACATATATGGCGTAAATTTGGACGTGATCAAGATAACAACTGAACTTCAATGCCTCTTTGAAATTATTATCGTTTATTTTAGTAATCTTTGTTTTAATGTTTAAAATGTTGTGAATTTTATGTTTCTATGTTTAAAATGTTGTGTTTGACTTTGTTTTATTTAATAAATAAATCTAATCTTTATTTAAATGTTAATTTTTAAAAATAATTTTAATATTTTTTATTGCTAAGAACCTTAATTAAGAAACTACCAATAAACTACTATAAATAAATGTCTCTTAACAAAGTTTCTTATCTCACTTTTAGGAATTAATTATTCACTTTTAATGTTAAGAACCCTTAAATGAGTTTTGTTGATAAACATGCTCTTAGCTCCCCGTTCTCCGTCATGGTCTCAACGACTGCAAAACATGAGTGATCTTTGTTATAAACTTAATTAACTTCTAAGTTTGGTGTTTTGTTTTTGTAACTTCTATTGCTCTTTTCAAAACAAAACTTCCTTAATAACTTGGCAACAGAACATGAGTAGTCTTTGTTATAAACTTATAAGTTTGGTGTTTTGTTTTGGTTTTATACAGAGTGAGAGTGAATAAACGTAAAGCAGATGTATTGAAATTAATTCTGTTGAGACAAAAGAAGCATCTGCTGTGGCAGTCAACGAGAATATACATATCACAATGATTCTAAATAAAATGTTCCATTGAAGTTCTGTGAGATTTCATTTAAGATATATGAATAGTGTACTAAACCGAACAAAAGGTCTGACTTAAAAACTGTGTACGTATTCAAAAAAAAAACATGTAGATATAAACAACTTCACTATCTACTGTCAGTTACTTCATCAGAGAAATCTCATAGTTGTCGTTAGGAGTAGATCCCTGAAGTAGTCTGTTTTCATAAACATAGTTTGAAGACATGTCTGGAAAATCTTGAGAGAAGTTAGGGTTACCGACCAAATTGCAACCATAAGGGTCCTGAAAATCAAAACAGAAATCATCTGGAAGCATGTTTGAGAGACAAGGATCTACAACGTTGAAGCTGTTGGTAATATCACTCATACACATGTTCTGATCAAAGCCAAGCTCGTGCTGCATCAACTGATTCAAGCTGCACTCACTCGTAGATTCTTGTAGCTCTAGTGGTAACACTGAGTACTCTTGTGTGCTACGTTGAAACTCGTTGATGTTGATGTTACCCATACACGTGTTCTGATCATAACCACCACAAGGCATCAACTGATAATGTAATCCGGATTCTTGCGCCGATGAGTAATCTGATGTGTTTGAAAAGCAAAGATGTTGGAAGTTGTTGGTCTGATCATAAACACAAAGCTCCTGACTTTTTAACACAGACTCTTGTGGGTACTTGGTGAACTGGCTAGGGTTTAAAGATTGGGTCCCAAGATGTTGACGATCCTCCAAGTTTGCTTTTGCCGCAAGAAAACGACGCCTTTCTTGCAAAGTAGAGTAACTTAGTTTCAAGGACTGAATTAGTTGGTTGATCTGGTCGGGAGAATAATGATCAGAGATTGGATACTTTAATTCATCAACATTCTTCTTTGCCCTCTTCGTGTTGGACATCTTTGTCTTCGCCTTACTCTTGTTTAGGAACTCGTAAAGATTGGCGCTTTTCTTGCGTCTCTTGGCTTTGTCTAGTTGAATGTAGCGGAGAGCCAAGTCTCTCACTTTGTCTCTGTTCTCAGGCCATGTCCTCAGTTCTCCGTCAGGTCCGTAATGAATAACACAGGCTTCGATATCACAGAGAGTTGTAAGCTCCTGAGCTTTCTTGAATATCGTCATGAGTCTGCTGTTCAAACTCGTTGCAGCGAGTGAATAACTTGAAGAAGAAGAAGAAGAAGAGGACTTGGAACAAGACGCAGAAAGAGGTGATCGCATGGTGAACTTTCTTGTTGATTTGGGAATCGCAGAGCAGCAGGAAGGATGGAAAAAAAATGAAATTGCGTGTGAAACTGTGTGAATCGGATTTGATATACTTATAGATTTTCACACGGTAAAAAACACATGATTCGATAAACTTCCTTTTTACTATATTGAGCCGTTGAGGATTGTTTCAAAAAGGAAAGATTTACTTCAGATTTTTTTACACCTCTCTCTCTCTCTCTCTCTCTCTCTCTCTCTCTCTCTCCGCATTAATGAAAGGTAATGTCATGTGCCGTTAGATTTGATTTGATTTGTTTTAGATTTTCCTATGATATCGATTGAGAATGCAAAAACTATTGATTTGTTTTAAACCGATTTTCAGTTTAGAACTAGCTATTTGATTTCCGGTTTAACCTAATTTATCCGACAGAATTGTGTGTTTCACTCTCATCTTAAATTGGGTTTACGCCGGTTTGGATTAGATAAACATAATACTTTTAAAAACCCGAGATTGTTAACCGAAGTAAGACTAACCCTAAAAAATTTAACCGTCTATTCTTGGATGGTAGTGTGCAGCTATTAATGTGATGTGCAAGTTTAGAATTATGAAAATGCCAACAAGGTTCACTTTGTTCAGGCCTGTGACTTTTACAAACAAACAAGGATCACCTTTTTTTTTCTTGAAATCTTTGATCAGATCCGTAAACTTTGCAAGAGATTCTCTACCTTCTCTTGGATTAGTAGCAGTATATAGAACATAGACACAAGAGACTAGTAAACGTAAAGAGAAGCTACTATTCTTATTACATAGAACAAGATATTACAAAACATATACCGTTTCTTAAAAAAAATCCTAATTTTTTTTTATAACAAGAAGAGATGAATCTTCGATCAGATCCTTCTCTACCTTTTCTTGAATTTTTTTGGTTGATCAGATACGTAAGTTTTGAAAAAGAGTCTCAACTTTGAGGGAAGCTTTCTTGGCTTTGAGTCTACACTTCATGATTTTGATTTGAGCGTCGAATCTCTCAATCCTCTCGGACAGGGCTTTGGCCATCATCATCTTCTTCATTAGAGGGCTTCTCGCGAAATCATCATGTGAGAACTCCAACTCCCCGAGACCTTTTACGACTGTTTTGAAGCCATGAGATCGAAGCTTTGCGATAAAGTCTGTCAAGTTTTTGCCCAATACAGAGGAGGATTTGGAAAGAATGTCTCTGTGAAGCCTCTTCCTGTCCCAAACGATGAAAATGTTGTTGTTGCTTTTGTTCCAAGAGATGATCTGATCTGACGAACGGTCCTCAATAATCGGATCTAACTGGATGTAAAACGAAGACGTTGGGAGTTTGCGAACCATCTTCCTTAATCGAAACCCTAGATTTGAATCGTGAAAAAGGGAAGAAGACAAAGTAGAAGCAGACACCCTAAACCTCTGAGAGAGACAGAGAGAGTATGAAAGAAAAACTTTCACTTGTGGTCGAATGAAGATTAGCTCTGAGTTGTATTGCGATTTGCGAGTACTACTTTATATAAAGATTATTTTAACGGTCATGATCAAGATGATTATCAACGGTCAGTTTTCAAAGTACAAAGTCGGTCCGATATCGATTTTGCATTTACGGGCTTATAGTGGGCTTTGTTTATGTTACTTCTGTCCTAAAGAAATAAGAGATAAAACGGCACTGTCCTAAAGAAATCAAGACGGTTTGATGTCTTCACGAGCTTATAGTGGGCCATAGCTTCTGGGTTTTATTTATTTTATATCATTCTTATACTATAAAGCAGAAGATACTCTCTTCTCCTCTTGCCACGTAGGAAAATAGGGGAAGGAAAAGCTACCACGTGTCATATAGTCCAAAACGCGCAGGATCATTTAATTGTGTTGGAGCGGGCTTTTGTTTCGTTGGCCCGTAGCTTCCCTTTGTCAAGCCCAATCCGTGGTGTATCAGCTTCCCTTCGTCCTCGCTTCTGTAGTAAATTTCTCTCATAAACGACCGTCAAGTTTCGTTGTTTTGGGAATCCAATCTTGAGATTGGTCTGTCTATCTGTATAACGTCGACAAAGGACTCATCTTTTGCGGCGATAGATGCCCTATTGCCTTTAATTTTGTGAAAAATCTATAGCCTTGGGTTTTCTCCGAAGATATACTGATACACACACATATCATTGTTATGGATTTTACATAACGCCTTCTCTTAGATTTTGTGGATTGATTTAGGATTAGGCCATTTCTTTTCCTGGTAAATACGAATGATTCTCATCCCTGTATTTATATTTTGTTATTCTTTCATGCTGCAGAAACAGTTGAGCTTTGATTTCGAGTAATCGTACAAGATGTCGGTCACTACTGGAGTGAGCGAAGCTGCACTTGCTACAAAAGCTAAACTCCGAGCACTACAACAAATGTTGACTATAACTGCTGCATATATCGTGGTTAAATCGTAGTTAAACCACTATTACGACGACTTAACTACGAATTACGAATCGTAGTTACTAGCTCGTCGTAATGGAAAAATCGACGTAAATCGAAGGAAAAGTACGACGAATGACAATCGAGGTAAAATCGACGTAAATAAAAAATCGTCGTAACGTGGAAGTAATAGACAAATCGTCGTAACGTGGACGTAATAGACAAATCGTCGTAACGTGGAAGTAATAGACAAATCGAAGTAAAATAGAAGTAAAATGTGTCGAAGTAATGCAGACGTAAAGTAGTCGTTAAAATCGAGGTAAGATAGAAGCTATATTTACAACGAATTACCCTCGAATGTCGAAGTACTTTGGTAGTAAATTATATGACTGCATTACACCTAATTTTTACTACGAATTTACATTGATTTCTTTCGAACATTTTACTACGAGTTAACCTCGATTTCTTTTAGAATTAACCTCGATTTGTAAAAAGTTTTATATTTAAAATTGTTTTTTGTTCAATAATAAAAAATGAAATATATAATTATTTTAAAATAATTTAATAACCAGAAATATAAACAAAATAATATTAATATATTAAAATAATTTAAAATTCAAAATAAAATTACAAAAACCTAAAGATTAAGGTCTTCCGGCTCGGCACTATGGTTCTCGGTCCGTCGCTCTAGATCCGCCTGCTCCTCCGCGGTGCGTGTGACTATGGTAGGACGGACTTGACTCCACATCTGCCCATACCTCGGGTCTGACTCCGCCATCAAATCGAACATTGACGCCATGCCCATCATCAAGTCCGGTGCTCTGCTAAGCGGCATTAGAAGCTGCCAAAGCTGCCCGGAGCTGAGCATTCTCTTCGTCTCTTCGAAACATAACCTGCTCGCCTCGAAACATCGTTAACCGAGCCAATTCCGACGATTCGTCCCCTTTCTTTGGGGCAACCTGTAATAAATTAATTAATTTTATTAGTAAAATATATTTTAAAAAATTATTTAATTAAATTATACTATATATATATTTTAAAAATATATTACCTGTTCAAATATTTTGTCCTGTTCTACCGTTGACAACTGAACAGTGGCAAATCCGGATTTTCTTGGGACACTGAGTCTCGACCTCTTGGATTCGAGACTGAACGTCGTTGTGGATCTTTTCAGCCCGAGCATCCACAAACGTCCCATCTTTATGGGTGTGATTTTTTTGTAAAGCTTGGACAAAGATGGAGGTTCTCCATCTTCAGCTAGAGAAAAATTTAGAAATTTAATATAATTAATTTTATTAAAAACAATTTATTAATAAATAAAAATTACCATCTGTAAGGCAACTCCGGTGTGGAATCTGCCCGGAAGTATGAGGCAACGGTAAATTTCCTTGCATCTGGTGTATGTCGGGCCGAGCGGTTGTTGGCCGTCATAATGCTCCGAGGCAACATCCAATAGGCCTTAAGGCCTGTCCATACCGTCTCGGCGATGAATATGGGTTTGAAGCATCACCCTCAACCCTCCACTTATCCTTCCAGTCGCCAACGGTGTTTTAAGGCGATCCATCGCCTTCTCGGTGAACGCCTTCTTCACTTTCGTTGACGGCAATAGACCAATTCCATTTTGCTGGAAAATATTAATTAATAAATATAATAAATAATTATTATAGAAAATAAAATATAAATTATAAATTAAAATATGAAAACTAACAAAACACTTGAACCAAGTTCTCCGAATGTGATCTGGCGTAAGACTGGATGCGGTTCGATGAAATATGACTTGATGGTATCTGAAACGGACCGTCCAAGACGGTTGTCCTTACCAAACCTGCAAAAGACAAATAATGTAATTAGATATATATATACATATATAATTTATAACTTATGGAAATAATAATATATTAAATTTAATTACCAGTATGTGTTTGGTGGACGATCGGGATCGATGACGGGTAAACCTTTGCGGCCCGGCATCTGAAGCAAATCCTCAACGGTAAATCTAGTGCGGTGCATCCGGGGCACCATCAAATCAGGATGGACATATCCCGGAGCACCCGAGGTGGTGGAGCAGCATCCCGAGACGGTGGAGCAGCAGCAGGCGGTGGAGCAGCAGCCCGAGGCGGTGGAGCAGCCCGGAGGAGGTGGAGAAGGAGCCGGAGGAGGTGGAGCAGCAGCCGGAGGTGGCTGACCATGTGGTGGAGGGACATACGGTGCAGGAGGTACCCATGGTGGAAGAGGAGCAGACGCAGCTGGTGATCGTTCACGAGATTGGCTCTCGAACTGTTTCCGACCGGGTTGCAGACAGAGGTAGAAGACGACTGATCAGTCTGTCCACTGAGAAATGTACTATGATAGGTGGGTCCCTAAGTCGTTTTCTACCGCGAGGAGTAGACATGTGTACTCAATCAACCTGTTCAAAAAAATCAATTATTAAAAGAAACAAAAAATATATATATATAAAATGTGCATCTAAAATAAATATAATTTTATCTATTCCTAAACTAACCACCTTATCTAATTCCATCCCTAAGCTAAACCTAATCTAATTCCATCCCTAAGCTAAACCACCTAAACTAAAAAAAAAAAAATCGTACCTAGAGAGAAGGCAGAGAGAGGTTAGAGAGAAGGCAACGCGTGAGGTCGATTGTGGTTTCTATTTATAGGGATTTTGTGATCGTCGTAATGTAGAAGGGACATTACGACGATTTTGACTCGACCCGCGTTTTGGATCGTCGTAATTTAGTAGGCCCATTACGACTCGGTTGACTCGACCCGCGTTTTGGATCGTCGTAAGTTTGTAGGCCTATTACGACGATTTTGACTCGACCCACGTTTTCTATCGTCGTAATTGAGTAGGTAAATTACGTCTATTTTGACTCGAACCTTGTTTTGATCGTAGTAACTTAGAAGTAAATGTTATTTTTGAAAAAAAATTTTAAAGGAGTACACACTGTAACCAGAACAATTGTTATCGATCCGACATAAAATTTTCTCGTTTCATGAACTGAGGAAAAGCTATGTAGGGTTGATAAGAACTGTTCTAGTAACCGTGCACTCCCGTATAGTTTTTTTGAAAGCTATGTTTTTGTAGGTTTTGAATGTATACGGTCACAAGAACAATCCTTATCAACTCGTATAGCCTTTGCTTGGCTCCTCAGACCAAATAAAGCTATGCGGAGTTGATAAGAACGGTTTTGATGACCGATTTGTAATCTTTATTTATCTTAAGAGATTAAAAGATTTGTTTTTGGTGTGAGATTATGGTGGAGATTTGGTGTGTATATATATATGTAGATCGTCGTAAAGTAGAAGTAAAATAACTACTATACAGGATCGACCCTTGTTCTTGTGAATCGTAGTAATGTGGTTGTTAAATTACCACGACACAGGGTCGAATGGCCATTACAACGAAGTTGACTCGACCCGCGTTTTATGTATTACGACGATTTAGGATCGAATGGCCTTTACAACAAAGTTGACTCGACCCGCGTTTTAGGTATTACGACAATTTAACTACGAATGGCCTTTACAACGAAGTTGACTCGACCCGCGTTTTAGGTATTACGACGATTTAACTACGAATAGCCTTTACAACGAAGTTGACTCAACCCGCGTTTTAGGTATTACGACGATTTAGGGTCGACCCTTGTTTGTTACCCTAAACCCTAAACCCCAAACCCCAAACCCTAAACCCCAATAGTCTAAACCCCAAAACTTCTAAACTTATATATCACACTTACACTTATAAACAACATCATCAAACGATATTTTTTATTAAATCAAAAGTCTAACTAGTACATGATTTAAACCATATATATGGCATAATGAAAGGCATAATGAGATTCACTCATCGTCTGAAGAACCATCATTTGATTCAATATCACTAGTATCATCGTCTTCTTGAAATTCATCTTCGTTGCCTTCGTCCATTATATCTTCTGAAGGATCTTCGTAAATCAAGTTTTGCGGATCAACTAGTAAGATTTCATCAACGGGTTGCTCAGGTACTTCAACAACATTAACAGCTTCTTCTTGCAAAGGCGGTTGATCATCACCGATTACTCGACCTTGAGGTGTAACTTTTATAGCTGCTAACCAAGAAATTCCAGATTGTCTGATCCTTGGATATGGAATAAAACAGACTTGCTCCGCTTGAGATACCAATATGTAGGGTTCAAATTGTTGTATCTCTGTGCTGCATTAATATCTACAACTCCAAACTTGTTATACCGAACACCTCTATTGATAATAGGGTCGAACCAGTAACATTTGAAGAGGACGCATTTCATCTTCACTAAACCGGGGAATTCCACTTCGATGATCTCTTTTAAGATCCCATAGAAATCTGTTTCACCTTTCAAGTTGTCTGATGACATCTTCTGTTAAGGTACGTGTGCTAAGATCCCGAAAAAAGCTCCAATCCCTGAAAATATAATTATATTCCACAAATTATATAATTTGTAGGATTATTTAATATAACAATAAATTAAAAATTTTAGTAATTTATGTTACCTGCAAGTGCTTCATGAACATTCTTTGGAAGCAACTCCGCAAATGCAAATGGTAGTAGTCGTTGCATAAAAACATGACAGTCATGACTTTTCATTCCTGAAAAGTTTTGCCCTTCTCAACACATCTTGATAGATTTGACACATACCCATCAGAGAACTTGACATCTGATGCCACCCATGAACAACGCTGCCTTAGCTTCTGCGACAATCTGAAAATGGGAACCGGCATTTGCCCATTGCTTTTAATATGGAGTTCTTTCCTAGAACATAATGCAGGCAAGTCCAACCTTGAGTTCTTGTTATCTTTTGTCTTTCGGGGACGTTCAATAATGTATTGATGATGTTGTCGAAGAAGTTTTTCTCAATATGCATCACATCAAGATTGTGTCGCAAAGTAGATCTTTCCAGTATGGGAGTTCCCAAAATATACTCTTTTGTGCCAATTATGATGTGTCCCATAACCATCAGCCATATTTGCAGGAATATGCCAATTACCCTCTCTTAACTGTTTCTTGTGCACCATAATAATCAATATCCTTCTCGATATCTTCTCCAGGTAAATATGGTGGAGCGGTGTCTCATTACAACCCTTTTGACCGAAACAATGTCTTGTTCCTTCGATGCGGATGGATAATGGGAAGAAATCTCCGATGACAATCAAACCATGACGTCTTCCTACCATTCTTAAGCTAAAATGCTGTGCTTCCCATACAATAAGGACAAGCTAGCCTCCCATGTTGTCCAACCTGATAACATCCCGTATGCAGGAAAGTCCCGATGGTCCACAAAGAACTGCCGCATAGTAAAATTTGTTCTCGTTGAACAATCATACGCCTGCCCTGTTGACCACAACTCCTTCAATTCTTCTATCAAAGGCTGTAAGAAAATATCGAGGATCGCCGGATGCTTGGGCCCAGGTATCAATATACTCATGAAAAGAAATTCTCTTTCCATACACATCTCTGGTGGAAGGTTGTATGGTGTTAGGATGACTGGCCAAAGTGAGTACTGTCTTCCGGACATTCCAAACGGACTAAATCCATCTGTGCATAGTCCAAGATAAACATTGCGAGTGTTACTTGCAAAATCTTTGTGAACCGAATTCAAGTGTTTCCACGCTTTTGCATCTGACGGATGATTGATTTTTCCTTCCTTCTGAGTATGTTCGGCATGCCATCTCATTGCTGCTGCAGTCTTTTCAGATTGATATAATCTCTTCAGCCTATCTGTAATAGGTAAGTACCACATCCGTTGGTACGATACCCTTTTTCGTCCACGCCCTTGCGGTTTATATCGTGGCTTCTTGCAGAACTTACACTCTAACAACTCCGCATCTTTACTCCAGTAGATCATACAGTTGTCTATACAAACATCAATCTGCTCTGAAGGTAAGCCAAGACTGCTAACCAATTTCTGAATCTCATAATAAGATTCAGCGGACAAATTATCTTCAGGCAAATACTCTTTAAACAACTCAGCCCATGCATCCATACAAACTTGGGGCAAGTTATGATTAGTTTTGATATTCATCATCCTAGCTGCCAATGAAAATTTAGAAAGACCTTCTCTACAACCTTCATAAATTGGTTGATTAGCTGCCTCTAACATTTGATAGAACCTTTTTGCGTCCAAGTTTGGTTCCTCTACCTCTACGTTGTCTACTTCTACAGCAACTGTTGTTGTTTCACGAAATGCATCGGTAATCATATCATGCATCCTATCATGATTTACGACATGATCCTCAAGGTAACTACTTTCAGGATGCAAATGACTCGGTTCTTCCCTATTACCACCAACTTCAAAGTGAGTACTACTACTAGCTTCATTCCTACTATCACCTTCTCCATGATGAAACCATATGTAGTAATGCGGGGTAAATCCTCTATTTACTATATGTTTCCAAACTGTTTCACTACGAACAAATTTGGTGTTTTGGCATTTACGACAAGGACAAAACATTTTACCGGCGTGAGAGGTGTGTTTCCAGCTTGGTACATGAATATCTCCCCCATTGAGAAATTCATCTGTCACAACTCCTGCAGAGTTTTATGTGCGTACATCTAACTCCGAACTTCATAGATATTGCAGTTATGAGACATTTTTTGGAATCTATTTTTTCTGTTTTTGTTTTTTTTTTGCATCTTTAGAAAGAAGGAGAAGAGAGCATATTTATAGGAAATTTTCAGATTTGGTAGGTGGAGATTTTGCTACGAATATACTACATATGAAAAATTTACTACTATTTAACTATCTTTATTCACCAACCACACACAAAAACAATTAACACGTTGTCAACCACTTTCTTGTGGATAGCCGTAACCTAGTCCCTAAATAGATGGGAAATTGTGGATGTTAGATAGTTGTAATATAACTTATGTTTTACTACGACCCGTAGTAAGCGTTGTATAGTCGACGTAATTGGCCCCCCTTGTTACGTCGATTTTAGTTCGACGTAACGTTACTTCGCCATTACGACGATTTTCGAAATAGAAGTACTATCGAAGTAACATAGTCGTAACATTACGACGACAGTGTGGTAGTAGTAAATCTTAGTAGTTAACTCTATGTTTTGTTGTAGTGGAGGTGTGATTGGACAGACTAAAGTGTAAAGTTATTGGCCTGGTAAAGCTCCCGAGTAGGCCGATGATGAAGCCGAGGATGATGAGGATGTTAGTTGGCATCTGTAGTAAACAAATCAGTTGTGTAAATATTTGATGTTCATACCTTCCCACCGTCGGAGTAAATTCACCAGTTAGATGCTTTACATATCTCCGCTGTCTTGGATTTAGATTCTGTTAAATAATTCCATGTTTAATCGTTTTCACCCTACAATCTTCTTTTTATGATTTTGTTAATTATTTCTGTGTTTATGTTTGATGTTCAGGCAAGCATGATGCCAGCGACTATGATTGTCAACCGTCTTGCGACACACCGGCCTAATCTGAAAGCTGTCAATCTTCTCTGCGGTGCCAAAACCCAGGTACACTCTATTCCATTAGAGGCTTTGAATTATCCTTTTTTGTCTGTAATTTAAGGGATCTTTTCGTGTTTTATAAATTGCAGTCGAATCCACTGTGGGGATCTTGACAATGGCAGGTAAAGCAGTTAGAGTCTTGACTATGCCTACTTCTGATCTTGGCAAGATACTGGCCTGTATGCACGGTATGTAGAACTCCACTCAAAAGCAATTTTGAAATTGTTGTTGTTTTGAATTTTTGATGGAGGCTCAATTTTTCTATCTTTCAAACCTCGATGCTGGAGGAGAGATTAATCAGTGCTGGAGGAGAGATTAATCAGAGGTAAGCATCGCTAATACAAGAATCAACGCCAAAGTATTATTGTTTTAGCTGGAATGTATTTGCTCTCTTACAGTCTTACCTATTCTTCTTCTTCGTTTTTAAAGCTATCTGATGCTTATGTCACACTTCTGCCTTTTTTAGCCTAATCAAGTATGAAAAGAAGACCTTGGAGGTTGTTGGGAAGAGGCTCAAAAAGAATACTTTCTCTTTTGACATTGTCAATTTTGGAGAAGATAACGATGATGAAAAACATCAGAAACTGGAGCCCCTTCTTTCAGCCATCAATAATAACGACGGTAGCCACGTTGTTTATGTTCCTTCTGAGTATTTTAGATTGATTGTGATATTAATACAAGATTGTAGAATGTTTTCACTGGAAATAAGAAAATGAAAATAATGTTTTTGGTTCATACTGTTGGACTGAAGATATGTTCAGATCTCGCAAAAACTATTACAGTGAAATGTATCATTGGATCTTCATGGTGTGAAACTTCACATCTCAGTGGGGCGGCATGGATATTGCGAGATGATGATGTATCTGTAGTTTTGCATAGCCGAAGAGCTTTCTCTCAAACAGGATCCAACAGGGAAGTTGAGTTAAAGGATATATCTTAGGCGGTTGAGAGTATGAGGAGCACTAGACAGAACATAATTTTTGAGGCAAGCTTTGAACAAGCAAGAGAAGCGCTAATCAGTCCAGAAATATTTCCTTGGCTAGAGAGTTCCTCTTCCTCTATCTTTCGACTGTTAAGTGGTATGGGAACTTGGAGTTTTGCCCACGTCAAAGAATCAAGGAACATCCCTGCAACCTTGATTGCTGGAAGTGTTACCAAAGACAACCATACACAATCTTATGTCTCTCGAGGAGGTCCCTGCTGGCTCCAACGGGTGCTTGACGAAGAGAAGAGACACGGTTGAGCTATAGCAGTAACAATTCCCTTTTACTGTTTTCTTAGGTGCCTACATCGGCTGTTATGTTTTTTTTTTACTTATCTTTCATGTCTGGAACTTTGTTGGAACTGGTTTTGGTGGGAGATACTGTACCCCACCTTTCCTTTTTTTTTGAACACATCCCCACCTTTCCTTTATGAGATTGAATTATTCAGTGTTAAAAAAAGATACATTAGTACTTAATATTGTTCTAAAAAGCGGTATAGACGGCGCTTAGGCGCTAGACGTTACAAAATTGTGGTGATTAGCTTTTAAACCACCTAGATCATTACAATCTTATAATAATATATAATATATAATTTATTATTCATAAATTATAATAATTAATATATTATAACATAGATTCTTATGAAAAATAATTTTTTTCATATATAATAATAATATTTACTATTATTTAGCATAAAACATTACATATATTTAATATATTAATGTAATTTATAAATGCCTAAGTCGATTAGCTAATAATTTAAGTGTCCGCTTAATCGTTCTAGGTACTAGGCATTAGGTAACCACCCTCTTAGCACCTAACGCTTTCTTGAACACTGCTTAATATAATAAATGAACTATAAAAATAAAAGATTAAGTTAGAAGGTATATACTATTTTATTTTAAATAAATTTTGTGATAACTGATTGATATTTTGAAAAGATAGTAATTGTAAATAATATTTAATAATAAAAATTAAATAAGTTGGGCATATCTATTAAGAATATCTTAATTATCTTTTTACACAGTTTTAATTCAGAATTATATTTTAACTATAGTTAGATTGCAGTATACAAGTATACAGTTTTTGTTTTGTTTATAGTTTAACAAATGATATAGTAAATAGTAATATTTTTCTTAGAGGTGTTACAAAAACAAAAATCATGGACGTTTCAAGAGATATAATTTAATTTTACTTAAAACAGTGAGTATCTATATTAGCCTTAACTATTGTAATTGTAATAAAATATAATATAGTCGTGAGAAATATATTATAAACATTAATTAACATATAAGCAAGGTAATAGATAAAAACATGATATAAATATATATGACAAATCTTTATATATAAAGTTGAGTGAGATTCTCTCTCAGCTATGCCACATAAGCTGACATGTCATCAACTGTGACTCAGCACAGCATGTGGGCTTCACTCATAATTTCGTTGTGTCACAGACCCATAATTTCGTTTAATTAAATCATTCGTGCAACTATTTGGGCTTTTTGTTATGGGCTTCATATTAATTTCATTCTTCTGTGCAGTTGGGTTAGTCTTTTGTCGTATCCGGCTCTTTGTTATTAGGCAAAGATGAGTGTGGCGTTAGGGTTAACCCCCTGTTCTTCTTCCTTGCCTCTGCAGAACCGATGTTGCTTATGTATTCTCCATCGCTCTTTCATCTTCTTCCTCAGATGCCAAAACGATACCAGTAACCAAAACTCATCTTAAAACCCTCCATTAATCTCTCACACACGATCTATATTCAATGCAATTTCTGCTTCTGTGAGGTTGTGGAGGTTCATCTATAAAAAGGTATGATTTTCCTACTTTGAGAATCATCCTCTCATTCTTCTAAGCTAAACAGTAAACTTAATCTGTGAGATATAGCTAACGTTTCGGTCTTCCTATCTGATTTACAGATGGGCCGCTCCTCCTCTGTTGGATTCCGGTTGCTCCGTTTCTGGAAGGCTAGGAGTGCGCCGTAGTGGAGAGCTCATGGGAGTGAATACATCACAGTAAAGCTTATATAATCTATTGGTTTCCTTCTCACCATTGAAAGAAATCCGGCAACGTTACGGAAGTCCTATGCATTCAATCGTTGCTTTAAAACCCTCATTAACACCATCTCCCACTCCTCACAAGATTTGTCATTCAACGCATCTCTCATACGACTACTTTGCTTTCAAATTCAGTGTCTTTATAACGTCCTTACTGACGTCTAGCTGTCAGTCGAAGAGATTCACTGTCTCTTGGGTTTTTGACAGTGATGGGTTTTATTCTAATTCAGTGTAATTTCGAAACCTGATAAATGCTTAAGGAGGCCGCTTTTGTTTATGTAAAACCCACTACTATAGAATCCCAAGACTGAGACTTTACATGGGTTTAGGTGTCTTTATAGTTAACAGTTCATCAACGATATATAAAATTTGCTTCTTTGATTTAGTGCTAGCTTCTTATATATGGTTTAAAAATTATTTTGATTTTCAGGTGATAGTCATCAATGGGCAGTTTCCAGAACCTCTGCTTAATGCTACAACCAACTGCAATGTTGTTGTTAGAGTCTTCTATCATTTGGATGAGGCTCTTCTGTTGACTTGGTGAGTCCAAGAGCTTTCTTTTCTTAATCAACTTATCAGTTATCTCATAGTGCTAAAAGCATCTCCATTATTGGTGGTTGGTGAACTCAGGACCATAAAGTATGTAATAATCACTCTGATCTTTTGTCTGTGTTTCATTATCCTTACCCTTTTCTAATATATATCTTTACTTTTCAAGCATTAAGGAGAATACTTGACTCTGGGAAAGAACTTGGGATGCCAGATAGAGTCCTCATCAATGGGAAGGGTTCTTACAAGTACAACAATTGTGTACCTGATGGAATTGATTACTTGACCACTCATGTTGAACCAAGTACTACGTTGGGATTTTTCATGAGTTTTGCTATCACTTTATATCATGAGGTGGAGGACTTTTCTCATGTGTCTTTTCGTTTATGTGGGAAAACCTTTAGAAGCTTGAAGCTTAAGTAGTTTGCTTTCTCTACTATTTAGATTTTAGTACAACTCTATTATAACAACAGTTTTGTTTCAATTAGATTCATATAAATAACTTTCGGTTAATTATCTTTTCTCTGTGGTTGGACACTATAAAAGTTATAGTGAATTTGTGCACTTGCAAGAATAATTACGGACTTACGACTCCAATAACTCACGGAACGTTAAAACACTCATGGTTGTGAATTTTTCACACAGAGACATACATACATGTGTTTGTAGATAGCGTCAACTTGACGTATCGGTCAGTTTTTTGCGATAAACTATAGACATTTGTAGATTGAGTTCTAAGCTTCTCTAGGGTTAGTCTGATCGCTGAAATTATGAATCTTGATTATTCCAGTACATACTTGCACGGGTACTTACCTAAACGCCACGTACAATGTTAATGGTGAAAAAGATTATAACGAAGTTGTTGTGTTGTAAATACTTCTTTGAATCTATGGATTTTTGACTATTAATTAATTTTACTTGATGTTGTTATAGTCCTAAGACGTATTAAAATGCATTTTACTTAGTTTCAAAGTAGAACAAGACAATAAAATTAAACAATTACATTTCACACATTTTCAAAGGTTAAACATGTAAATGATTTTAAAAAATAAATAAAGAAATAGTAAAATTAGATAGCATAACTATCAAAATTAATGTTATTTTCAGTTAAAAATATATTAAATATTTATAATTTATTTATATTATTTTGTTACAGAGAGTGAATAACTTTAAAAAAAAAACTTCTTTCTCATTATTTTAAGCGTGAGGTGTGAAATCAAAAAAATGGATAGGGGATCTAGGATTTTAGTGCTACCATTAAAAAAGAAATGGAAGTTCTAAAAGATGTAAAAAGGTAAAAAGGAGAGAAGAAGGTTAAAAGATATGAACAAAAAGATAAAAAAAAATATATTTATTAGTAGTGAAGGGATCAGAGATCACAATTGTGCATTCACATGCCACGTTACCTCTTCTTCTCATTTTTTTATTTATTATTTTTATCAAAAAATCTTTAATTCCAATTTCAAGAACAGATACAAATACATAATATTACCTTAATTATTTTCGTGTATTATAAATAAAACTTAAACGTGAAACATGTGGGAACCGAAATTCACACCGTCAATTTTAATGAATAAGATTGCGGAGGAAAGCCAAGTTAACCCGACTTTCCACGAAGGTCCGGATTCTGCTGACCAACGACAAGTGACGAATAAATGCGGAAAAGGTTTTGTTAAGATTTGGGACTGGACCTTAAGAAAGGCTGCCTCCGTACCCCTTTCGAGGATCAAGTCGGACGTAGTTCAGTTTAGGTGTAATTGAACAAGAGATCGAACCGTCGGGCGGGTTCGCCTAGTATAGCAGCTTAAGTCAAAGAAACGGCCGAGTGATTGATGGCCGGGCGGGCATGGAAGAAATGCGTTTCATGGCGGCGCTCTGAGAGGAAAGGAACTGGAGAAGATAAAACTAGACCCACCTAAGTCCTAAGGCTAAGTTCTCTAAGCTAGTTCTTTAAGTCTTAGGATTTTTGGATTCTCTTCTCCTCTGCTCTCTCCTTATATACCCACTCCTAGGTCGGTTTGCCTTAGGATGATGGACCTCGCCTTTGTGCCCAAGTTTATCTCTTGAAGTATTCCAAATCGTAATTATCCTCGAGTTTTCCCTATTTTTCGGTGACTTGATGTTTATCCGATGTTGGAAATCGGATAAACCGTCATAGCCTGATTGGGTCTGAATTCTTAAAATCGTAAGTAAGTCCGTAGACTTGTCTTAAGTCGTTGAACATTTTATACGATTTCGGAAGACTATCTTTCTCGTAAAATAAACCGCATAGCCTAAAGGATCGATGTTGAGTTAATCGATCTTGTTTTATGCGATATCTTCTACGAAATCCAATCATTCTATTTTTTGTCATAAAACATCGAGATTCCAACCGAATCGAAAGATGTTCATTCCGTAGCCGTGATCGTACCAAACTCACGAGGATCGATCCAAACAAGCCAAGATGGGAT
This sequence comes from Brassica nigra, assembly GCA_016432835.1. Classification (NCBI taxonomy): domain Eukaryota; kingdom Viridiplantae; phylum Streptophyta; class Magnoliopsida; order Brassicales; family Brassicaceae; genus Brassica; species Brassica nigra. The sequence goes on along the minus strand of CM028245.1, from coordinate 17,262,536 downwards.
CAGACCGAGCATGATGGGACCGAGACCAGGACAAGGGCCGTCGACCGGCGGGCTTACGCCGGCGCGGCGGGGCGTGCCGCGGCACCAGGCGGTGCCGCCCGGCGCCAGGCGGTGCCGCCCGGCGCCAGGGGTGCCGCCGGCGCCAGGCGGGTGCCGCCGCGCCAGGGCCGCCGGCGCCAGGCCGGCTTCAGCGCGTGGCAGGCGCCAGGCCGCCCTGACGCCCGGGCGCCAGGGTCCTTTGCGCCCGTGGGTTTTCCGTTGCCGATCTTTCCCGTTAGTCGCTCGGGAAATCTTTGAGTTTGGAAGGATCTTTAGCCGTAGATTTCGAGATAACCGTTTCGACCTCACGAGAGTGGATATTCTAATTTGAGAAAATCTCGTATAACTTCTTTTCAAATTATCCGAGACTTTTTGTTTTGAGAAATACTTTCCAGAGACTTTCAGTCATTGATTCCGTCGTGACCGATTTTGACCCAACAGTTAGCCCCCCAGCTCGTTAGAACCTTCGTGATGTTCTTGCGAGCGATAAGACATGTCAGGTAAGATAGGCGGAATTAATGGTTGAAAGGCTCCGTTGAAAGTGGTAAGATTGGGGCTGCGCCTTCGAAGGCTGCCTACGTACCCTTGTTGTAGGGATCAACCCTTCCGTAGTTCGTTTTGGAGTTTAAGACCCTTGTGATCTGTTTTCCAGCGAGACTTATATGGTCTAGTTATGTGTCATGAGAGACTTTCGAGCATGATGCTGTTGATGTATTTGTTTTTCGATTATTTATGAACTTCAGTTTTTTCGAAGTATGAGAAAGAGGGTGTGAGTTGTCGTCTCATTCCTAGTTCCCGATGATCACCGTACCTATTGTTTGCATAAAGCGAGATTTTCCGCGGTTTACCGATTCGCGAAAAGTTCGTGAAACGAATAGGCTTAAGTGAAGAGACAAATTTTGGATCTCGTATACCATACTATGTCTGTGAGATGTCAAGATCCAGCGTGGCTGGGTTTAGGGCAAGACCTAGGTTTACTCTCGGACTGAGGCTTTGCGATGACAAATCGGCTTTCGTTTTGCCTGTTTGCGATTTTAACCTGACTCGTACCGTTTAAAATCCGCGAATTGTTGTCGGCTTATATGATTTGTCTGGGCGTGAGTCGAGCTACTTCCTTTACGAAGAGCTAAACCAAAATTTGGATTTCTTGTATAGCGCGCTATGTTTATCCTTGTCGGATGCAAGAGAGCCTACCCCTTGAAGGGCTGCTATTTGTCTGTTTAGGACGTTAGAGTTCGCTTTGTTGTGATCAGCAACAACGAAATGATGCCAGTTTAGAGGCATGTTACCGTTTAGAGGTTTTTGTATGTTTTGAGTTCTAGAGACGAGGATTTCGTCTGGAACGTTTTGAGGAAAAGAATGTCCTTCGACCACGGATTATGTTTTCCTCATTCACTTTTGCGTACTGCGAAATCGTTTTGCATGAGACCGATCATGTTTTTTCCGTAGGCTGTTTTGTTTTAAAATGTTCTTGTTATACGAAAGTAATGGATGACCGGTTTCATGGAGATAGAAAATCGCAGATTGTTAAAGTAGCGATGTTTCCGCGGATTACACGGAGATGTTTCCGCTATGATTTCGACCTTTGGACGAAAGCTGCTTCGAACTACTTATGGAGTTTTACCGAAGGTTATTTCGTTATTTTCGTAGTTCACCATCGTGCTATTAGTCTGACGTTGGTACACGTTTCTAGTCGCGAGTTTGCGACGAGAGACGACGTAGAGTTTTCAAGACTATGTTTGTAACGGTTGGGCTATGCCGCTAGCGTCTTTTAGATGAATCTTATTGCTGCGAGAGTTTGCTTTGTCAAAAGCGTTGTCTTGATGCTGAAGCAAAAAGTTTTTGAAGATGGGATTACGGGTATAGTATACGTACCTACTTCCCTTTTCTTTTTATGAAAGAAAACGGGTTAGCCGTTCTTCCGGCACGCTTTTCTTTCTTTTAGGAAGCGGGATGAGTATGCTTTTACAACGCGGGAGATCGTGTCTCGGTTTTTCGAGAGACTAGATCGGTTTGCATGTTCTGCCTTAGTCTCATCGATCGTTCAAGGCTGCCTCTTGCCCGTTCCTCTTTGTTTCGTGACTTTTAACGGTTCATCGTCAAAGGACTTTGAAAAGTTTGATACCGAACGAGAATCGGTTTTTTGATGAAATTCTGACGAGAATATCGGAGCGAAAGAGAGATATGAACGCCCAAGTTCCTGTTCTCGTTTCTTCGTACTGCTGGTTAAATTGACAATGTGTCCGAAGGAACATTACAGAATCGTTGAAACAAAGGGAGGAGAAGTAGGCGATAACTCGAAGAAGGCTAAGGTGGGTGCTTTAGACAAATGGAGACATTGGGCAAGACGCCACTCGAGTGAGGCTCTTAGCTCGTCAGGCTATGAGCGAACTGGTTAGGTCCTTATCGTTTCATATGATCTTGTATGACTTTACGAATGGTGTTTCGTAAAATATTGCCGAGCTTGATTTTAAAATATGAACTTTGTTAAACAATCGAGAAGGCTTTGCGGAAGAATCGTCGTGTTTCTCGAACAATCCGAACATGGGTTTAAGGGACCAAGATGTTGCCGTTGCCCGAGATCACGAGACGACTGCACGGATGGGCGCCAGGACCCTTGCCGCCGGCGCCAGGCTGGCCAGCGTGCGGCCGCCGGCGCCAGGCGGTGCCGCCGGCGCCAGGTTGGTGCCGCCGGGCGCCAGGCGTCGCGGACGCTGCGTGCGGCGCCAGGCGGCTACCGCCGTGCCGTGTCCCGCGTCCGCCGATGCTGCTGTTGCTCGCCTTCGTCGATCCCCGGGGCTCCACGGACTCAAAGATCGAGTTACGAAAACTCAGGCAAAGATGCATGGTACTGAGACAGGACCGGTCTCGTCCTATGACGGGACAGAGAGATCCTTCTCATGGGCGAGGTGGTCGAGACAGCGACATTGTTTTCTTCGTAAAATCTCAACGGAAGCTCCGATTGAGACGAAACGAAAACCATCTTGACCTAGACTCAAAGGAGAGCAAAGTGAGGTTTCCACAGGTGAGGTGGCCATGGGAGAGGTGACCTTGGTGATGGTTGTTCTCGTCCACGGGCGAGGTGGCCGGGAGAGTGATTTTGTTCTCTTCGTAAAATCTCAACGGAAACTCCGATTGAGATGAAACGAAAGCCATTTTGACCTAGACGCAAAGTGAGATTTCCACAGGCGAGGTGGCCATGGGAGAGGTGACCTTGGTGATGGTTGTTCTCGTCCACGGGCGAGGTGGCCGGGAGAGTGATTTTGTTCTCTTCGTAAAATCTCAACGGAAACTCCGATTGAGATGAAACGAAAGCCATTTTGACCTAGACACAAAGGAGAACAAAGTGGGCTCTTACTAAGGCGGACTGGGAAGACTGATCTTACCCTATGGCAAGTCGTCCTAGTAAGATCAAGCTCCGACCTCCTTTCGTTTTCCCGTTTGTTCCTCGAGAGTTGTTTGTAAGAAGTATGGCAGTGGGAATCGGTGAACCGATTTGCCGTGCTTCTGTTCAGCGAGTAATATAGGGTTTCCCCAAGGTTTCGAGGAGAATAAGTTTTATTTTTCCTAGAGGTTCTCGAAGAAACGTTTTCGTAGAAACCTTGCTCGCTTGCATTTCTCTAACTTGGTAACAAGACGAATTTTTGGGGTTTGATAGATTTTATCGTTGCCCTTTCTGTTTAGATAGAGAAATTGCGAGCTCGTTTTCGTGCTCTTCCTGTGGCGGAAAGACGCGGCTAGGTTTTTATTTTCTCGAGCACCGTGGCGTTTGCGTAGCGTTGGCCATAGGAACAGTCGCTGCTAGAGTTGTTTTACTATCGCTGACGAACCGCAACTTTTCTTTCATATTCCGGACATCGGTTCGATCAAGCGCTTTGCGGCCGTAGAGTAAGAGTAATCCGTCCCCTCCTTCTAGCCAAACTGTGGGAACCGAAATTCACACCGTCAATTTTAATGAATAAGATTGCGGAGGAAAGCCAAGTTAACCCGAATTTGAAGGTCCGGATTCTCGACAGCCAACGACAAGTGACCGAATAAATGCGGAAAAGGATTTGTTAAGTTTTGGGACTGGACCTTAAGAAAAGCTGCCTACGCCCCTTCGAGGATCAAGTCGGACGTAGTTCAGTTTAGGTGTAATTGAACAAGAGATCGAACCGTCGGCGGGTTCGTCTAGTATGGCGTTAGTCATAGAACAGGCATGTCAAAGATAACGCCTAGGGTTTCTATGTGCGGAGCTCTTAAGTAAAGAACTGTCCGATCCTTCCGAGGAGCGGAGATTTGCGAGCAGGAGGCGGCCAGACGTTCTGGGGCCTGGTTCGTCTAGTATGAGCGTTGGTCATAGAAACGGGCATGTCGAAGATAATGCCTAGGGTTTCATGTGCGAGCTCTGAGTAAAAGAATTGTTAGATCCTTCCGCCGACGTTCTAAGTCCTGCCTCGCTAGCCTAACCGCCTAAGTTCTAAGTTCTCTAGGCTAGCAGGAGTTCTCTAAGTCTAGATTCTAGGATTTTCGGATCCTCTTCTCCTCTGCTCTTGCTCTCCTTATATACCCACTCCAGGTCGGTTTGCCTTAGGATGATGGACCTCGCCTTTGGGCCCAAGTTTATCTCTTCAGGAAGTATTCCATTTTCGTCGATCTTTGTAATTATCCTCGAGTTTTCCCTATTTTCGGTGACTTGATGTTTATCCGATGTTCGGGAAATCGGATAAACCGTCATAGCCTGATTGGGCCTGAATTCTTAAAATCGTAAGTAAGTCCGTGGACTTGTCTTAAGTCGTTGAACATTTTATACAATTTCTGGAAAGACTATCTTCTCGTAAAATAAACTGCATAGCCTAAAGGATCGATCTTCGAAGTTAATCGATCTTGTTTTATGCGATATCTTCTACGAAATCCAATCATTCTATTTTTGTCGTAAAACATCGAGGAAGATTCCAACCGAATCGAAAGATGTTCATTCCGTAGCCGTGATCGTACCAAACTCACGAGGATCGATCCAAACAAGCCAAGATGGGATCAGACCGAGCATGATGGGACCGAGACCAGGAGAGGGCCGTCGACCGCGGGGCTTTTGCTGGTGCCAGCCGGCGGGACGGTGCCGCCGCCAGGCCGGGTGCGCCGCCGGCGCCAGGCCGGGAGCCGCCGGCGCCAGGCCGGTGCCGGCGCCAGGCCGGCTCGGCGGCGCTGGCGCAGGCCGGCCGCGTGGCGCGCGCCGGCGCCAGGGTCCTTTGCGCCGTGGGTTTTCCGTTGCCGATCTTTCCCCGTTAGTCGTTCGTGCGGGAAATCTTTGAGTTTGGAAGGATCTTTAGCCGTAGATTTCGAGATACCGTTTTCGACCTCACGAGAGAGTGGATATTCTAATTTGAGAAAATCTCGTATAACTTCTTTTCAAAATATCCGAGACTTTTTGTTTTGAGAAATACTTTCCAGAGACTTTCAGTCATTGATTCCGTCGTGACCGATTTTGACCCCAACAAAACATGAAACAACAAATTAACCTCTTTACAAATAAACATGAAAATATTTTTAGTTTCAATGAATAAGTTATTTCTTTTTCAAAGAATTATTATTTTTTTAAATATCTCTTTTAAAAGAAAAATAGTTTATTTCATGAAACAAACATATAAATGAGATATCAAATGAATTAAGTCTATTAACTATTTATAACTCCACAAAATCCAATCGACTCTAATTTTTAAGTCATAGAATAAATTAAACAAGAAATAAAGTAAATAATTATATTTAAAATCATATAATAATTAGATAAATATATAATCTCTAAAATAAATATTAAAATAAATTTAAAATTGTTGTGAACATATTATGAAAATTATTACTATTTTACTTAAAGTAAATTAAAAATTTAAAGTAAATTTATATTATTAAATTATTTTTTTGCCCGCCCGTAGGGCGGGTTTACCCTAGTTGAAATATATAATCCACGTTGAACAAAGGAATTGTTAGTTGATAACCAAAAATACAAGGGTCTTCGTTAGCTTTGACATTTAAAGTTGTTAGTTGTTAGTGTTGGCTCTTTACAAATGTTTGATTTATATGTTTTAATTCTAATAAATTAGCTGAACTTAAAATTAAATTAAAGGATTATAAAGGAGCATTTGTTATTTTTTTATTATAAACAAAAATGAACTTATCTAATAAAATAAATCTGATGAATGAATTGGGGTTTAAAAATAAAATTTTCATATTTTAAAAAGGTAAAAACATAATAAAAATATCAATGGATTTAGTTACTAAGAAACTCTATTATAGTAAGAGTAAAACATACATTTAAGAAAATACATTTATGAAAATTCTTTTAAAGCTAACACATATTTATCATTTTTAACAAAAATAATAAATAAATAATTTAAGGTTAATTTTAATTAGACGCATAAAATATAAAATGTATTCTAATTAATTTAAACACAATATAAGGGTGATAATATTTGAAATAATAAAACTCCATAAAATATGTTTGATAGTCAATTAAAATAAAAAGTAAGTCAAAAATATAAACACAAACTAAAAATTAAATAAAATAAACTTAACCAAGTTTGGTAAGGAAGTGGATCACTTGAGTAATATATGTTGGATTCAACTTCAATTTTGAATAAATTAATATATTTTACTTACTGATTGAGTTTAAAAAAAAAAGAATAAACATTTATGAAAATGTCAATAATGACATTTACACCATATTATTTTTAAAATAAAATAAATTTATTATTTTTCGACAAGAGTAACAAATATCGCCAACAAAATATTCAATGTAATATTTTTTTTAATGACTATATATTTAAAATTAATATATTTCAATTTTTTTTTCATTTGCAGGTGTGGAAAAATCAGAGAAAGAACTTTTTAGAAAAGGTCAAAGCGATTCTCTTAATTCACCACATCAAGGATCAGACTGTTGCAGTGTAAATTCCTACTGTAAAACATTGCATTATCATATTCACTGTTTATCATCTTCTATTTTTCCTCTTCAAGTTTTTTTTATTGGATAAATTCTAGACGGGAAGATATTACCATTAAAAAGACCATATACTTTTAATAAACTCTAAGTATGCTTCTAAATTTTCATTTTTTTTTAGTTTGAATTCTCGAAAGTTAATTTTTTATTAAAATCTAATATTTATATGCTAAAATATACATACAAAATACATAATTAAGATTAAAATTAAATAAAATTCGAGTGGCCAACCCTAGTTTTAATATAAACAGATTTGTCATAAACTAATTTCTTAAAATATATTTCATTTTATATCATCTAAAATTAAAAAAACAATAAAAAATAATCGTAAAATAGTTTGTAAATTTAACTTATTAAATTAATCCTACGAAATATTAATGTTTTATCATAAAATTCAAAACAAAATTTATATAATTATTTATTACAAAATTTATTATTTCTAAATAAATATTAAAATTAATTTACAGATAAATGATAATAATAAAAGAATATTAACAATTAATTTTTCATGTAACTTTTAAAATACAAAAATTCAACTAAAAGTATTCATGTTCTGAAAAATAATTATTATTTGAAGGTGTATTCAATTAATCAAAACTATATTAAAAGGAGCAAATAAAGGCTTCTTACTGCATCCACATCGGATTGGAAATTCAGGCTAATCAGAATGCATAAAATCTCCACGTCACAGGTGCTGAGTTATATTGGGCTTCTGTGTGAATTTTATTAAAATTGATATCTGGCCCATCCCAGCCCATGCTCAAAAACCTCTTTCATCTCCACCCGTCGAGTCTTTCCCTTTGACTCTTCCACTTACTTCTCCATGACTGATTTTTTCTTCCGTTAACTTCTCAATCAATGATGATCTTAAAAGCTATGTTTGAATTTTTAGTCCACCTACACTTGATCATTATCCTATATAAAACTCTATGTTTAAACCTAAAATTACCCATCTAAATTATTTATACGGCGATTCCTGATTTTCACCCTATCTCTGAAACTTTCCGAGTTATGACTTCCTGATTAGTCCTATTAATTCAATCAACCACGATGAGGGACGAGATTCAACCTTGCTGCTTCTTCTCTCACCGTAGCGACATCTACTTGGCCAACGAGAGTGGGAATAGTAACAACGGCTCATCTGATCATGATCTGGTAACCGTCGCCGGTATCGGTTCTGCAGTGTTCTTCCGCCACCTTAACCCCTTCTCTCACGATGACTGGACATCCAACTGAAGTTAAAGTAATTAGCTTTACCATTTAAATCGGTTCTCACCTCTATTCGTTCCTATGGAGGGATGCGGTTTGATCCTAACGGCAAAATCTCTGTGGAATGAGAACCCTTTGGTTCATATTACTTTGTTGTGCCTCGGGTACCTTAAAAATTGACTCTTTGAACTGATTTTCTGGAGGAGGAGATTTGTTTGAGTTATATGTATGCTTGGTGTAAATTGGTTGATGCAAACGCAGGTTGAATTTAAAGAGTTAATTGGAAGCTCAATGTGGGCTGCAACTCTTGCTTGGGACACTGAACTGTCTTGGACGCTGGAAAATGCTATTGAAGCATTTTAGGAGACTATGCTTCAGGTAAACTTATAACAAATTCTGATTTAAAGTTATTGAATGGTCTTTACACTAACAAGAACTTTTTCGTGTCAGGTTACTTCTGAAGGCAGTCTCTAGGAGTATCTGTTCTTAGCAAGAATCATGTTCCCACAAAAGGATCGTATTACCTTGCTGTATAGAAGGCTTTGGAGATGATTCAGCAAAAAATTTCATCTCTTATCAAGGTACTTTAGTTACCAATGTCTATATCTATTATTACTCTGTTATGTTTTCGAGATTAACTAATGTTTTCTAAATGCAAAACAGGTTGTTGCACACAACATCAAGATTGTAATGGATACTGGCACTGATCTCATTGCTTAGTTTGCACAGTTACAGGTGTGTTTTTTTCTCTAACAATACTTTACTCACTTTCTAGAATAAAGCAAGGTTAGGACTTGCTTTAAAAAACAAGCAACAGTGAGATTTGTTCTTCATGTCTGCTGAGGAATGGAAGCGCTAGCCCAGTGAATTCTATCACCGTTAAAATTTGTTAAATTTTTTTCAATTATGTAGTGAGGAAGTAGCAAAATTCATTAAAGCAGCTGAGTCTAAAAAAAATTACGATGAACAAACAGTAGTCATTTTCATCTGGATGTGAATTGAGGAAGGAGAGGTAATTATTTTGATTCTATCATTGGGTTTCTAGATTTGTTCTTCATGTCTGCATCCAATGTTTGTTCATTTGTATATATTTCACGTATTCTTTACATTTTTCCTATTCTTTCATTCCTTCATGAAAATATGAATTCCTATTTTCTCATAAGTGTTTGTTCTGTTGTTGGGTTGGTAGACAGCAATCTTAATACGTGAATAGGAGGAGATTAAAAGGTCGGTGTCTAAACACTTGAAATTTAAGGGCCGTCTGACTTCAATACATCTTTGTTGTTATCAAGAGCTCTCCATCGACTTCTCCTGGTAAATTCCTTTTCTCTTTATTCATATGACTGAATTCAATTTATTTTCACCTTCTTTCCGTTCGTATATGTATTGGTTTGTACTTTGATATAAAATACAGCTTAGAAAGTGGTCAATTTTCAAGGAATCTTTGCTTGGTTTTCACCTGTGTATGGCGATGATTCAAATTTTTATGTCCATAGCTCAAAAGAAGTAGAGTATTTGCATGCCAAAATCAGACAAAAATCTTTTTGTTTTTCCTAACTTTGTTCAGTACGTGTGCAACTGACTTTTTACTTCCTATTCTGCTTCATTTTCTATAACAATTTCATTGTTTTGGATTTTATGAATCATATTTACTTTCTGAAATGTAACCTAGGTGTATAGGTTTGTCTTACTTAATCTTTCTATGATGATACTTGAGTAGAAAATAAGATTATGGGCAAAATTATACTGAGATGAAACCAGGATTAAGATAGGGAAGAAAGACGAGATTAGAATGGGCGTGTGAAGTTGTAAAAACATTTTGAAGTAAGTCCACAGATAAAAGAAGTGTTAGCATCTAGGAAATCATAGCTTAAGAATCTCAAAATGACCACATTTCAAAAGCTGAATCAGACCCTCATCTCTGTGAATGTGATTAAAGGTAACAGGTGCCGCTTCTGGTGTCTTCCCTGTTCTGTCTTATTTGCAAGTTGCGGGAAATTTAGGAACTTGGCTCTAATTAGTAAAGCTACTCCTTGTGCTGTTGATCTGTTGAACATTTGATAGCTTACTCGCATTGTATATCTTGAAAGCCTTAGAGATATGATCTCAAATTTTGTGTGTGTGTTTTTTTTTTTGTTTATTTTGAGTTCAGCAAGGTTTTATTTAGTTGTTAAGTCAAGTTCAGGGTATGCTAAGGATGGATCATGGTGCTGTTATATAGGTAGGTACAAAGCATGGGACTCGCTCCTGGGAATGCAGCGAGCGGAAAGGGATATCACTTTAAGCATGCGTTCACTACAGGTAACTAAAGCACACAGTCTATACTATATAAGTAACGGCATGGAGAAATTACTCATTCTGTTATATGTTGTAAACCTTTTCTGCAGATGGGTACAACAGATCAACCAGGCAAACTGTGGTCACCTTACTCCCCATGAGTTGAAAGAAAGACAAGTTAGGTTCTAAGAAACTATTACATCTTCCTTTTTCTGTTTTCAGAGAACCAATGAGTTTAGCTTATTATTTTTCTTCTTGCAGGCTAGGGAATGCAAGACCGGCAATCCAGAAAATTCTCACAGTTTCTGTAATGAGACATGTAAGAAATAAACTTGGCTTCTCTATATGCTTTTGCATTTCAGAAATTAATGTTTGCTTCAGATTTTCTGGAGCATGTTGATGTTAATGACGTCTCACCAAAATCCAACACATTTCTTTGAGCAGGTTTGTCTGATCTGTGACTTACCAGAAAGCTCTCACGGAGCAATGTAACCTTAAGAGATGGGTGGATCTGGTGCTTGCTTCTCAGATTGTTTTAAAAGATGCGCTTGGATCACACTCTAAGTCTGGTAAAAAAAATTGAGTTTGGAATTTAGTGTTTGAATGGTGGGCTCAAATCTTGGGTGTGCTTTGTGAACAGACAAAGGTTTCTATGGAACAAGGATCCTATATATAGGAACTGGATAGATCAGCAATCTTTTGTTCAGCTCAAATTACGATTCAGTATTTTTTTTTTATATTTGCATCAAATATTTTGCTCTTTTATTTCCCTCTGTTTCAAGCAATAGCTTTGATTGGAGAGACCAGACGCGGGAAATTATAATATAATTGCGATCTTGCAGAGGTTACACGTTTTTTATCACGTCAGGAAAGAAGAGGTAGCAAACATTGCTTGTGGAGGAGGATAAGCTTCTGCTCTGCAGCTGAGCTATCTAAAGCTCATGGATTTTTAGTGGACTACAACATGTAACTTTAACAGCACTTAAAGAAACGCTCAGCTCTAATTTCCAGATTCATACTACGTATGAGTATGTATTAAGTGCTGCAAGCATATGATACAATGATAGGTGAAAAAGAGTTATATTATCACGTGGGCAAAAGTAAAGAGTAAGCATAAGGAGAAAATTGTTTAAGATCCTAAAGTTCCTGGATGAAGAAACATGTTCTCTAGATGTTGAGTTAGATCGTGTGTTTCAAGACGTTGGTTATTATTAACAGAAACACTATGGTCGTGATAGTATAAGTTATTTCAGTGTTTTTTTATCTTTGAACAAGTTATTACAGTGGTTAAGAATGGTATCGTTGTGGAGAAAGGAAAGCAGGACACTTTGATAAATATATAAATTTTTTTTGTAATAGACACTTTGATTAATGTAAAAGAAGAGGTTTCTACTCAGTACAACAACATCTGCCTGTTTCTAGACAAACATTTTTGTCATATATTTTACCACAACATTCTAAATATATATTAAATTTATAATCGCATCATTAATTGTATTTTTCTTGATAATCAATTTAAAGTAATTTTTCAAATGTTTTACAAATAGTTTATTGTCGACTCACTCGTCCGTAGGGCGGACTAACCTCTAGTATTTTATAAAAGAAGTATATAAACTGTTCAATTAGATCGAGATCTAACAATACTAAAAGTTTTTGAGCTAGAGCAATGAGATTGTCCACGTCGGTAAAAGAATTCAGGCCAATCATGAGGTTTTATTATGCCACATCACATCCACTTTTAGTCTACAAAGATTTTCCGCAGGCACACTCATGTGGGCTGTTAATATTTGGACTTGGCCCATTATCAGCCGAACTTTATTCGTATCACAATGTTCGTCGATATCGTTTCGTCTCTTCCCCTTCACTGCCATCGTTACCAATTTCTGAAATTCAGCGTTTAATTGATTTATCACATTCAACAGAGTGTCGACCCTCGCTTCAGGTTCTTCTGCGCTCTGATATAAATGTTGTTCAGCCCTTCCATGGCAGCCCTAATTATCAATAAAAATATCCATCGGATTAAGCTGCTTTGAATGACGCACGATCCTCGCGAGGTCAAGATATCATAGAACTGTTATGTGAGTCTACCACTTCCTTTTTTTTTTCCTCGCGTATTGTTTCACAAGGTTTTTTATTAGTTTTACTCGACGATCTTCTGATATCATCATTCAACTTCGTCCTTCTTAGACGTAGGAGAAAGTGATGCTAATGTCAAGGCAAGAAATCGGGAGTAGCCATCTTTGAGCTGTACCATAAGCGCTGGAGCAACGCATAACTTCTATATTCATTACAAGCGCTGGAGAAATTGATTCAAGTTTCTTTTACGAAAAAACAGTGACTTTCAATTCTTTTCCTATTGTCAATTAGATGAAGAGCATAGACCCTTTGGATTGGCCAAAACAGATATACATAATCCAAGGGAAAGGAAGAGGTAAGGCTTCAACCATAGAGGACAAAGCTTTCTTATGGTTCTTTTGATCATACGGTGCGTATTTGGAATATTAAACCTCAAATTTATCTCATATCTTTGTCTTACACTTACAAACGTTTGTTTTTTGTGATTTTACAAGTGCAGAAATTTATATATGTTTTTGCTATTAGTGTAGTTTCCATTGAGTTTTTGATGCGGATTGCATAAGTGAGGAAAGGCATTACTCTCTTATCAGATGGAATAGCTAGAATCAGTTTCAGTGTAACATCAAGAACGAACTCTCTCATCAAACAAACCCGTCATTATTGATTATATTATTAAGAAAGAAAAGCAATCTGATACAAGATTGATAGATTGATGATCATTATATTTAACAATAATCTGAGTTTCAAGTGGTCTCTCTGAAATAGGTAACAAGTATATCAACATACATATAACAAATAAGTTGCTTTTGGTGTTCGCTACTTTGTTTTACTTATCTCTTTTGGTGTTTATGTAACATGATTTCTATTTGTTTTTACTGAGATGTCTTGACAATTTAAGAATGAAACTGAGATGTATTTTTGATATATTTGACAGGGAAACCTGGTTACGATGATCAAAAAGCTTCATCAGGCTATGTTCATAGCAAAAGGCTTAAGCTTGGAATCTATCCTGATGCTGAGTATATGTATATACACAATTGTCATTCATTATTATGGAAAGGCAAGTGAAAAACAAGAGTTATTAAGAGTTTTGATCTAACCACTAATAATTTTAACAATACCTTCCTTTTAGGTTCATAAGAGATCAGAGACCTCTGGTGATATATAGATTGGTGCCAGTTTCATCTTTTCCTTCAGCGTTGCTACTTGATTTTTGAATGAATTGGCTGATCATATGGAATCATCCCAGCTGAAGGAGGAAACAGGCGACTTGGTAGAAACCAGGGATATCTCATTACAGAACAAGTTCCAAACAAATACGCAAACAACTGTTCCATGAGCAAAATAAAAGGAACTCGAAAGAAGTTAAGGTGAATATCGAGGAAACAACATCCAAAGGAAATGGTTAAAGGTATAATCGTCTTTCTTGAGAAAGATAAATTCATTACTTGACTCAATCAAACAAAGAGGAGGAGTGGAATCTATAGAGATAACTACTCTAGAAGATGAGAACTAGATAATAGTTGTTCTTGCTGGTCCAAGGAAAAGAAGCCAGCAAGGAAATGGTGGAGCTACTGAAGCAGTTGAAGCAACTGAAGAAGCTGATGAAGCGACATCATCCTGACCTTACTCGTGAAGAGCTGCAAAAGTTTTGAGAAGAAGCAGGGGAAGAAAAGGCTCGACCAGATACAATGGAGAGCAGTTTATTTGCAGCTTATAAGAAATTGAGGCTGCTAAAGCTTTAGAGACGGTGGCATTAGCTGCCATCAAGGTTTTCAAGAGCGAACATACTTTCAAGGAAAACAATGTTGATTGTCCGTCAAGCCTAACACTGTCAATAAATGAGTAATATGAGCTGAGAAAGTGTGCTCATGAGGCTGAAGAATAAGCCAACAAGGGTTGCAGAAATTCTGAAATCGAGGTAGCCAGAGAAACAGAGAAGATAAGCTAAGAGAGATTGGAATAAAAAAACAAAGAGGGGGTTGTCAGACTGGAAACATTCACAGAAGCAGCTAAGAAAGAAGTTAAGTGTAGAGCAAGAGCAAAGAAAATGGAGAAAAAACATGTAGTAAAGAGAAAGATTGGTGATAATGGAGAGAACATTGATAATATTCGAAGGAAAGTCTTAAGGCAAAAGAGGCCAAATCTAATGCACCTCAAACAATCATTTAAAAAATATTGTGTATATTGTCAAAAACAAAAAGTAACTCAAAAATTCAAAGGACACAAAAATAGAATAAAAGAATGACAATTATAAACAGGTTTACTTAACTCCTTATCTTTTTGGCTTAGTGTACATTTTAATATCAAGAAAAGGTTGATTTCAGTTCTATTTAAGGTGTTCAAAAAAGATTATGTTTTAAAATTCTTTTATACAATATACACATTATATATGACATAAAAATTTAAATTAAATTACATTTTTGTAAATAACCCGGGCTACGCCCGGGATACTCTCTAGTTTAATATAACCATAATAAAGCTTCGATCTTTATCAATACATCATTTAAAATTTTATCAATATGAAGGGACGCCACAAGTGAGAATGGAAGTGAATGAGCTGCTTTCAAATACGTTTAGCTAGATTCTCCTTTGTTGGACTTTTTTTGGCCTTATCCTTTGGATTTTTCTGATGTAATTTGCTGTTTGTAATGTAATTGATACGCGATACAAATGATTCTAGGCCGACGCCTCATTTTGTGATCCTACTAATGTTAGGGACCGTAAATGACAACGTAATGTTTGTTTTGTTGTCGGGCTTTGGATGGCTTTTCGCCAACGAATGCTTTGAAGTTTTAGGGCTTGACTGGTTTTCCCGCTACCACCCGCAAACGCAGTTTTTACGGTTGGTAGCGTTTGATAGCGTTTCAAAACAATCATACAGACTGCTATAAATCGCTTTAAACCACTCCGAACCTCTTAAAATCAAAAGCTGATTCCAGCGCTTTATTCTGGTTATGGTTGGATACAAAATATAAAATTATTTTTCTAAATATTTTAAAACTAAATTAAAAATCAAAAATTGAAATATTATAAATAAAAATATATACACAATTTATATATTAATTTAAATTCACAAACAGTGTCATAATTTGTTTATAAAACTTTAAACTATCTATTCATGATTAGAATTTTTTGAAACTTAATATATATATATATATATATTTATAAAGATATACACATATATAAAATGAAACAAAATATTCTTTAAAAGTTTTAATATAAATCTTCAAAATATATTTTAAAATTATAATTTTCAACTATTTAAAAGATTAAATAAATAAACATAATATTATTATTAATCATAGTATATAAATAATTATTATATTTTATCGCAAAAGTATGTTTTTATATTTTATAATGTTATAATATGTTTATATTGATAATTTATTATTAAACCACTGCAATATCTCATAATCAACCAGTCATAAACATCCCGCAAACGCAACAATTTTCAAACGTTACGCCAGTCATACAAAACGCAACATAACGCTTGAAACCGCAACCACCATCCAGAACTCCCGGCAACAACTGCGTTTGAACCAGTCGGGCCCTTAATATACAAAAGAATATTCTTTGTATGGGAATATTGTATACATCGTCAATGTTGCCAATATAAAACTTTCTTATTTTGCTAATTAGTGACTAACCAAAGTATATACTTTGTATTTTTCAAATTAAATGTAGTCGTAAAATAAACAATTTGTTATACAATAATTGTTGCTTTATGATTTAAAAATTAATTTATCTCTTTTTCCCCTAATTAAATTAAGAAAACAATAAAGTTATAGAATTTTGATAATTAAATAAGTGTAAAACTGAACATTTAACTATTTTAATAATTTATGTGAAATTTTTTTAAAAGACTGAATAAATATTAAATTTGCGTAAAAGATACAATTATAGTTGTAAGGTGTATTATCTATTTGGTTTTAAGTCAAAACCAAAACAAGTTAACTAGTATTTAAAATTGAAACTTCAGTTAAAATTATTTCAACGCGTTACAACACTGGCCTCTATACTAGAATGTATAATAATGTATCATAACCAACAAAGGTAAACATGAAGTGTGAACACAAGAGTCTCTCCATCTTATTTCTTTACTGAAGAATGAGCACAAGGAATCTAAACAACTTTGGCAAAAGGCAAAAAAAAAAAGTTGAAATAAACAGCCTAAACCACTAATCAAAGTCTAAAGATTGTATCTATCTCATCATTTACTACACGTACACAAATACAAAATACATACACTACCTATATATAGACCTCTCTGGAGTCTTAGCTACTAAGAATACAATTATTAATGTTACCTGCTATACTCCATCTCCCTTTTTGTTATCATTTCATTATTTGGTTCCCATGCAAGAAAAGGATACATTTTCAGTTGCGATAAGTGGTAAGCTTGAGCCTATTGTAAGTTAGTCTGTATGTTATAAATCAAATTAAATTGCGATCAGATTATTTGAATTATATTTGTTAGAAATCTATCTGATCTGAGATTGCTGGGTCAAAGAGGCCTCTAGTAAATAAGACCATTTAGTCATAGTTAACTAGTACTCCACAATTACAATATTTAACATAACAGAGGGATATGAAGAGTCCACAATTAATAGCTTATATTCTTACAAATTAAAGGGTACCCACAAAACGAATGCTACAAATCAAATCTTGTAGAATTCTAACATATAGTAAACAAAATACTAATTTAGAGAAATATATGTCAATGTCATGGAAGAAGAAAACAAAATTAATTCCCAGAAACAAAGGGCAAAAAGCAGAAAAAAGCTAAAAGTATAAACTTTTTGAACATTCATAAAGCTGAAAACGACAGTATTGTTCTTGGTTAAAAACAGTGTTTTTTTGCATAAAGCAAACACCCATAATTGCTTCAACATGAGAAATTAATTAAATCATCCTTTTTAGCATGCTCATCTTACACACAATCACGTATCATTAACGTCTTAGATATATCTCAGTTTGACCCGGAATCAGTAGCTTTAACTAATGTAGTGTCTGTGAATTTGATTCCTCTTCTCTTTAAAGTTTAAAGTAATGAGATTGTTGACAAAAAAATTACTGAGCAAGGGTTTATATATATACTAGTGATATTCTCTGGCGGATTCGTATGTTGTATTCTTACTTAAATTTATAATTTATTATATGGTCTTAGTAAAGAAAATATGTTAAAAATATGTAAAATAAAAATATGTAAAATAAAAATATATTTTCTGATCTTTTTGATAGTGGTTTGCGACCGTAGTATAAGTAGTTGTTACTAATCGATTAATAAATTTATAATAAAAATCGATAGTCGTAAAAAAAGTTAATTCAGTTGGAATCTTAGATACTCATGTCATAGACTGAGCTTTCTTTCAATAAATGTTTGAAGGTGTTAAACCAGAGAAAGTTGATTAACGCATGTAAAATAACCACCTGAGGAAGGAAATGATGCATAAGAAAACTACTACTTTAAAAGTAAGCAATCATTAACTGGTAAATTGAAATAAGAAACCGGTGTACCTTCCCATTAATCAACAACATATCAACCCCAATATCTCACCCCTTTCTTAACATTTCAGGCTTGCCAAAATTGTTGTAGTCTAGTCTGAATATCTCTACACCAATTTGTCTTCAACTCCGAGCAATGAAACTGGGAATTCGACAATGATTGAATTGGGAAAAGTAAATGGATTATCGTCCAAACTCTCACACCGTCTATACATATACAATGAAACTGAGAAAGCAGAAACTAAAGAAGCATTCAATAGGAGATAGTGGGATGAGTAGGATTTCTGGATTGATTATATGAACGATTACGTCGATTGCGTTAAAGAAGGAGAATTGTAGAGGCTATATTCTCAATCGTCAACATCAAATACAAAGAAATCCTATAAACCAGTGTTTTGAAACCCGACCGGACACTGAATCGGATGATTTACGGATCACTGGATCATTGGATCAACCGCGGATGAATCGCAGATTAATAAATGAATTAGTTTTATTACATAATAATATATTAGCTATGAAAACAAATATATCTATACTAAAGCTAAGTATTTTAAGTGTACATACAAAATATTAAGAAATAGTTTAGACTATTTAAAAAATTTGTAACATAAGAGTTATGACATCTAAAAAATCAGGACATAAAATTAAACTTCCAATCCAAAATAAACCAAAATTAAAACATCATTATAATAAATTATCAATAACAAAAATAAACTAAAACCAGATCACATCAACTAATTTTGGTTTTCTAAATTTTAAAATTTACCAACAAAATTTTCTAAATATGTCACTTCATCATCTTTGGGATATTCTTCAGCAAGAGCATTCTCTAATTTATTATAATCAAGCTCATGAGGTTTTCTTCTTTAACAATCCAAAACTCTGTTTTGTAATTCACATGATCATACAATTTTATTATTTTTGATCTGTAAATTAAAATGTAATGATTATTATAAACTAAGTTAAATAAAAATAAAAAATAATTTACTCATCTTTCTTGCAAACGTAAATTGTAGTGTAGAGGAATAATAAGCCTCATCGTGCTTTAGTCTGTTTTCTGGACGTGGCTCAAACACAATCATGACTCACCTTTCTTGCAAACGTAAATTATAGTGTAGAAGAAGAGGAAAATGGTAATAAAACTGAAAATTTTAAAATTTTAATTAGAAATTTAGAATATAAAAATTAATTTTAAAACATAACTTGAACTAAAAATAGTAAGAAATAAAATTATCTATTGTTTCAACCAGTCTTTGCAACATGTATCGGGTTTTAGTGAGTTTTGTGTGTGTTTATGGGTTTTCACAAAACCAAATCCGATTATATTGGGTCACCGAATTTATCGGTTCAACTACTGGTCGGGTCAGATTCAAAACACTCTTATAAACGTTTGGACCTGTATGAAAGAGAGTTTAAAACCCCAATTTATTTCACAATTAATACTAAAATTCATTAAATTTAAATTGAAAAAATATTTTAATTATTAAAAAGTAAATGCCACATGGCATTTTTTCCCCCAAGGAGATAAAAAAGCCTACTTTATTAGTATAGATATTCTTTTCTGTAACTGAAGGGTTTATATATTTGTAACACAAGTTTTTTGAAGGGAGAAGGAGGAAGATGAATAAAGATACTGTTTTTCTATAAAAAAAAAATTTGTTCCTAAGCTTAAAACTCCGTATATACCTCTTCTTCTTTTTTTTGTCACGAACCTCTTCTTCAATCTGTCAATTTTTTTTAATGAACATAACATATACTAGAATAATCGTAATCAATACTATTAAAACAGAAGCATAAAGTTGAACCAAACTCGATTCTAGGCAGATTAATTTAAAAAACTATAGTCTATATAATTTTTGTCTAACACATTAATATTAATAATTCACCTTAAGTATAGCCTAATAATGGTAATACATAACAAACAAATCTCCAATTTCTAAAGATAAATCCAATATTATTTAGTTAGGGCTACCATGATTGTCGCCTAATATTCTATGCATTAATGATAAATATCATAAAGGAAAACACGTTTAATAAATGTTATGGACGTTTAACCGTGAATCATAATACACATTTATGTGATACAAATTTTATTAGTAATGTCATATTCACATGTATTATGTTATATAATTTATCCTCCTATTGTATTACTATAGTGACCCAGATTCTTATATGCACGTACGTCAAAGAATATTGCAACATATATTAGTGATTTAGTTCATACAATTTTTTTTCTCAAAAAAAATATTGATTCATTCATGCTCTTAGTCAAAGTTATTATATTTTAACAATATTATAACATTGAATTTGTTTGAACATATTACATTTAATAGGTTTACTATTAATATTTTAGGGTTTCGAGTTTTTCAAAATATATATATTTGAAGAGTGTTAATTGTCATGATATCATATATTCTAAACCCTGAACATATAAAATATATATAATTTTCTATAACTCATTGTTATTGTTATTTAGATTAAATGTGATCATAATTTTTTAGTGATTGATTTCGTTACTTATCCATATAAACTTATTATACAAGATTTGCAAAAAGTTTTCTTAGTTTATATTTACTTACAAAAAATAAAAAATATTTTTATAAATTTTATAAAGTATGATCCCAACTAATTATATTATCAGCCTCTTAATAAATATGGTAATATCTTGAACAATCACAATATCTAATATTCTCTCCGTTTCATAAAGATCCATATTATCGGAAAAAAAATTGTTTCTAAAAGATACATTTTTTACTTTTTAATGTATTATTTAATGAAAAATTGTAAATTTCAAAAAAATTAATGGTGTTTATTGGATTTCTGTTGGTTAAAAATTATGGAAACTTGTTATTCACAGAAAACAATGTATTTTCAATCAAATTTTAATAAATTTTTTTAATATGTGTGAAAAGTTTAAGATATATATTTTTTGAAACGGAAGGAGTATTAATTATTTTAACGTCTCCAAGTTGATATATAATCAAATAAAACAAAACAAAATATCCATTAGATAATGAGATATACCAATAAAATACTTTTCTGAATCTTTCCATCTAAAAAGTTTTAAATATATTCAATATTTTATTGGTGTATCACATATATTGATCACAAAATTATATTTAAAAAAAGCCTCATAGAAGTACTAACTAGCAGTATTACTGTAAATTAAATACAATACAGTATTAATCTAGATTACCAAATAATCAGTTTGAAATTATTGAATATTTAGAAATAAGTTTTTTTAACAATTAAATATTAGTTTTAGAAATCTAAAATTTTATCATAGAGAAATATTGATAAAATCGATTTTACATAATGTTGACAAACGTTATCAATGCTCTGTATAAAAATCAGTTGAAATAACACATGTGAATCACAAAAGCCCAAATCATAGACAAATTCTCCAATCAATAACTCTCTCACAAAGGACGTATCTTCACTTTTACCTACTAAAATCTTTGAAGTTTAACATCATAAAAATAATTATTAAAAAAACATGAGCATAGTAATAATGATACAACACGACCAAGTCCACAAGTTTAACAACAACAAGAAGCAAACACAACTTCCCTCCCAAAATCTCTCTGTTCTGTTTTGTCAAATCTCTCTCTCTCTCCCCACAAAAACCTCACCTTTTAAGTTTTTTCATGGCTTGTCTTCTTCAACAACAATTCTACTCTCTCCACTCTGAAAAATCCAATCTTTAATGGAGATTCAACGACCAATCATCAAGCTCATGGTTCTCCACTCAAACCACGACAAAAGCGACAACCTTTCCCGACGAGAATCCCTCCCCGGTAAATCCAAATGGAGAATCTCCTTATCCCGTTCTCCATCTTCCTCTTCTTCAAAATCCAACAACAGTTCACCGTCGAAAACAGAGATTCCGACAGAATTCCTCTGTCCGATCTCCGGTTCCTTAATGGCAGACCCAGTCATCGTCTCCTCCGGTCACTCCTACGAACGAGCCTGCGTCATCGCTTCTAAAACCCTAGAGTTTACCCCAAGCCCTTCACTCCCAAACTCGCCGCCGGATTTCTCCACCGTCATACCTAACCTCGCCTTGAAATCCGCAATTCTAAGCTGGTGCGACCGACAGAACTTCCCGCCGCCGAAGCCGCTCGATCCCGCCGCCGCGGAGAAGCTCGTTCTCTCGTTGATGGAGAAAACTCACAGGCCGAGCCGGAAAGTCTCGATATCGGAGAAGGAGCTTATCCAAGCGATAAAGGACAAACCTTCGGTGAGACTCGACCACGCCGCGACGGAGCTCGACCGGAGACCTAACTACTTCAACTCGAGCTCCGACGACTCGGTAGCCTCCTCGAGCCGTACGCTACAGCTAGCGACACGTCCCAGCTGCTTCTCTTCGCCTTCGTCTGCAGAGATCGAATCTCTAGAACCGAACCCTAGTCCCGAAGAAGAGGCTTTGCTCGTGAAGCTCAAGAGCAACCGAATCTCGGAGATCGAGGAAACTTTGGTTTCTATCAGACGCGTCACGAGGCTCGACGAAGGCTCTAGAATCAGTCTCTGCACGGCGAGGCTGATCTCTGCGCTTAGGTCGCTCATCGTTTCTAGATACGCGACGGTTCAGGTGAACGCCACTGCGGTTCTCGTGAACTTATCTTTGGTGAAATCTAACAAGGTGAAGATCGTACGGTCGGGAATCGTTCCGCCGTTGATCGACGTTCTCAAATGCGGCTCGTCGGAGGCGCAGGAGCACTCCGCCGGAGCGATTTTCAGTCTGGCTCTCGAGGACGAGAACAAGACGGCGATTGGAGTTCTCGGAGCGTTGGAGCCGCTGCTCCATCTGATCCGAGTCGGGAGTGAGTTGACTCGGCATGACTCGGCGCTTGCTCTGTATCATCTCTCTCTCGTGCAGAGCAACCGAGGGAAGCTAGTGAAGCTCGGAGCTGTTCAGGTGCTTCTGAGCATGGCGAGGTTAGGACAGACGATGAATAGGGTTCTGCTGATTCTCTGTAACATGGCTTCGTGTCCGGTGAGTCGACCCGCTTTGCTTGACTCGGGAGCTGTGGAGTGTATGGTTGGGATACTGAGAGGGCCGAGAGAGGTCACTGAGTCGACTCGGGAGAGCTGTGTTGCGGTTTTGTATGGACTGAGTCACGACGGAGGTTTGAGGTTTAAAGGTTTGGCTTTGGCGGCCAACGCGGTGGAGGAGCTGACGAAGGTGGAGAAGAGTGGGAGAGAGAGAGCGAAGCAGAAGGCGAAACGGGTTTTGGAAGTGATGAGAGCTAAAATGGAAGATGATTCCTCGCCGGAGAATGAGGAGATTGATTGGGAAGAGCTGTTAAACTCCGGTAGTGTAACTCGGAGCCAGCATCGACTCGGTGGCGACGGTGAGAAGTCACGTGTTAACTCGTCCGAGTTTTGACGTGTCTTTTTAACTCGTAATTTCTTGGCTTTTTATTTTTATTTTAATTTAATTGTGGATTTTAAGCCTTTTCTTTTCCCACTTTTTTTTTATAATTTCTAAATAATAAGCTTGAGGAGTTGTAATTAGTTGGAGATGAGATTTTTTTCTTTTGTGAAATTTTATGGCTGGGGTGGAATATTCTTGTATTTTCTGGCAATATGGTTGGGTGGCTTCTTTTTTTAAAAAATCCCATCCTTATTTTCGTATTATCTTTTGCTTTTTTTTTTGAAATATTAAAAAAGAAACAATTGAAAAAAGTTGTAAAGTAACGACTTTTATTTCCTTGAGAGATGGAATAGATTCTCCACGAATTATTAAAGTTGATAGTAGAGAGATAGTATTAATCTGATTTGGCCTCTTTAATTATTTGCATCACATGTAGCATAGTGATTAGTCAGGGAGTCAGTACCAAAACTTGAGATGAGAATGACAAGACAAAAAGCTTGAATACGAAAAGGCCGTAGTTGGACATTTTGTCTGAATTAGTCTGAAGACTTTGAACTAAGTGATGTAGGTACAGACGTACCCAAACATGCATGAGCACTCTCTAGGATAAAGTTGCCAGACCAAATCACAATCAAATGATGAAATACTTCTCGGGTAGATGATAGAGGTGGAACCATCCCAGACGTTATGGAGCGAACAGACCTTTGACGCCAATGTTAAAGATTTAGTTCCGTAGAAAGAATGGTTTACATAGTCTTTGACAAAAAAAAAAAGAATGGTTTACATAGTAAGTTATTCTTAGTCAGGAAGCTAAACATTTACTTGATGTTAGTAGGAATATCCCTGGAAAGCGGGCATAATATTCGAAGCATGCCTGTCTATATATAATATCAAACTAGGTGATTCTCTCCTGCTTATGCACGGATATAAATATTTTTAAAATAAATATATTATAATAAACTAATTTATACTTTCAATTTAAATATTTTTATAATTTATAGGTATAATTTATATTAATAATATTATATTTGAGTTAAACCTGTAATTTAATATATGTAATATCTAATCGGTTTAGTTTTACTTGAGTATATTAGATTGCATTTCGTCTTTAAATTCAATCATAATATTTTGTTTCTTTAATTATATTAATATTTTGATAATTTTATATTTTAAATTTAGGTTGGTTATTCTCTTAAATATATTTTGTGAGATTCAGTATAACATAGTTTCTTTTAGAGTCAAATAAACAAAATAAATTAAAATATGAATTGACTAAAAATTACATAACAGAATGTAAAGATAATATTGAATCTCATGCATATATATTATAAAATAGAAATAAATTGTTAAATTTAGTTAATATGTTTTGAGGTAACCATAATTTATATGCATGAGATTCAAAATAACATAATATGTTTTGAGTCAACCATAATTTATATGTATAAAATTTAATAAAAATATTATAAAATAATATGTTTTATTAATTATTTTCTTAATATCAAGATTACTTTTGTTAACTTTCCTTTTATGAAATCACATTATATATAAATATTATTAAGTTTTTCGTTTTTAAAAATTGTAAATATTTCCTTTTATTATATATGTTATTGGAAAAATTAAAAAAGGAAACTAAATAAAGATTTAATTATACAACACTACCAAATAAAAAGGAAAACAAATTTAATAATAGTAATTAAATATAATATTTTAAATTCATTAAGGGTATCTCCGTAATCAACCATCGTGAGAATTAACGTGAACACGACACGTAAGAAACTGACTTCTCAGATAATATTATAGTGATCAGTTTTTGGTGATCAATGATGTCATCATTTTTTATAAGAAAAAAAAAATTAATCCAACGGTTGAGTGTATTTTAGTTGATGATCTAAAACTTAAGATATTGTCTTTATAGAATAGTATGACGTCATCAATTTATTTGCTGTTGTCTTCTCCCACGTATCACCTCTCTTAAACTACTAACTTTTTTACAGTTGTGTCTTTTAACAAGTCACACCTGTTAACAAGTTTAAATACTGAAACTTATAGTCTTATATTTTTTAATATATCCAAGGGCATAACCTATTCATCATCATTCGTCATCTCGCATTTATATTCTACTAGATTCTTTTTCCGCGCTACGCGCGGATTACATGTTCTAAATAAAATTTGTTGATTTTCATTTTATAATATTATATTAATGGTTTATTTTCTATTTAGTTTTACTTTTGTCTAGTTCTAATTCAATAATTTAAAAAATTGTAGATAAATGTAAAAAGGGAATTTTATTATTTTAAAATAGAGTTATATTCTATGGAACCATAAAAGTACTCACTAAAACAATAATGGTGAAGAAGCTAGTACAATTGGTTTTCTTCTTCTTTATAGTCGAAATACTTTGTTTAATTATGTGTAATATTTTTGTATTTTATTTTTATACACAATCGGCAATAACTATAGTGTTATTGGTTCGTCTATATCAAAATTATATGTTATTAGTTTCATAATTTATAGATTCTAATTTAAATCATGTGTTATTCAATCATACAAATTTTTTAATCCATTCGATTTCGTAATGGATTTAAATGAATTTGTATAAATTTTATTTGCTACAAATATAAATCAAATCAGAAAAAGTTCATGATTTGTAAATACTAATTAAAATTTGTAGGATAGATTCGAAAATCTTTATAATTTAATTGGATTTATAAATATTATATGGATTTCTTAATCAGTTAAAATACATACACCAAGAACATTTCTAAATGATGAAACTCTCATATGTAATATAAACTTTAAATAATAATTGTATTGTATTCAGAAACACATAAATCAATCTCTAAAGAACGTGCCTTATTGTTTTATCATAACTTTAGTTTTACATTTATATGTAATGTCTTCTATGTTAATACTGTAATGTCTTTAAAATCTTGTGAGTTATTTATGACTCTTGTTTCTTTTGTTTTTTTTTATTTATTTCGAACAGGTGGAAGTAGAAGTCATACCAAACTATTTATTGATCACTTATACACGTTACAGACTTACAGTAAAGGGATTGGTAATAAGTTAATAACTAATAACCGTGGTGAGACTTGAATTAACCGAAAGTAAGCCAAAATTGGCCAAGCGTTGCTTTGGTATTTGTAAGGAAAGAAATGTACGTTAGCCTTTTGTGCTTCATCTTGCTTAGTAATCATTCCTCTCCCTGTTGCAATCCAGGCGCAACTGTTGAAAGGCGATAGCAATAAACAAAGAGTCTAAATTATTAGAAAAGCAAGAAACACGTTTTTGGAGCTTGCAAAAGACGAATATTACGTGGCTCTTGTCACTGAAGAAGGTGGTTTACCCATTTCCATAATTGGTGAAGCTTACAAATTCTTTAGACCGAATCTCTATTCTTGAAAATACCATAATTTCTCAAAAAATTCTATGTTAAATCTTTCTACAAGAAACTTGGGAAAATAGTTTTCACAACCTGGAACCCAACTCCTACACAAAGGTCTTGGAACGTATTCAAACCGAATCAGTCATCACCGCATCTGTCTCGTTCACGCCTCTAACGTTTGGACCATCTCGTCACTTTCCCATACACTTGAAGCTACATCAGATCCTTCCATGCCCGTCACTACTTACTGAAACTCATCCAACAATAAAGATCCTCCTGACCTCTTGAAAATTTCTCCCACACAGACTTCGATTCACTTCAATGGAACGGCTTATACTGTCTTCAATGTATGTCCATGATTACAACTGAGGGAAAGGTTGTGGATGCAGAGCTGATTGCAGCTGCGCAAGCTATATTGCTTCAGCGGTGTTTTTGCAAGAATGTACATCTTCTGGAGCTTATTAGAAATCAGATTCTCTTGGATTCTAGGAAGGGTTGCTACTCCATATTAACATTGTTTAACCTTGTTTCTGAAGGAGCTCATGTCAACAACTTGTACTTTGCCACAATCACTATTTATAGTCCATTTCAGCCACCACCTCATGGCTTTAGCTTTTTCTTCTTACCTCTGTTTTCTCAATAGTTTCTCTTCTGATTTCAAGTTAGGTAGTAGAATTCATTGAAGTGCTCAGCAATGACGAAAGCTATACATCCTCCAATGGCGACAGCTATAAGAATCTTCTCATGGGAATTGTCTTTTCTCAGCCACACTAACTTGCTTAGACGTTCATCGGAAGGTTAAGGATGATAAGAACACTTAAAATTGTCAAGATTAAAGCATATCTCGGGAGAGCCTGAGAGATCTGTGTAGACTTTGCCGCACCCTGGAGTATGTATTCATTGTTTTCCCCAACTCTGTGAAGAATGCTTCTTTTCTTCTCTTCTTTTACACTGATGGATGATCCAACCTAACCAAAAAAAAAATATATTAGATGGCAAAATAAGACATGTAACTCATGAATATACATGCGAAAGAGCAATGTACGAAGACTCTAGCTACCTTATGCGTCGTTTAACCTTGAAGCATTCAGAATCTTCTGAGCATGTGAAGCCTTGTTTACCTAACCAAAAAATTGAATCAGAGATAGCACTATGAGAGACAAAATAATGAAAAAGAAGGAGAAACAAACTTACAACACTAAAAATCTTGACCACTGTAATCCTAGGAGTTCATGGAGGAAGACTGAGTCAGTTATTAAAAAGAAAAAAAAATACAAAACAATCAGAAGGAGAGAACTAAACCAAATTCAGTATTGAGGAAACCATACCTCCTTTAGCGGCAACACCTATAAGAATCTTCTCATGGGACCTCAAATAGCTTGGAGGTTTAACATATTCTATATAAGCAAGATTACGAATTGTTATAGTGAGTCATCATCAAAAGCACAACACGCACAGAGAATGGTTAGTGAGTTTGACCAGTATCCTACCAAATGTTTTGCCTTTTTGGCCCGACCCTTGACCTTCATTTAAGCTTACTCTTCTGCTAGTTTCTGAGTATTAAGATGCTTATGTGCTGATAATACTGAGACACGATCATGGAAACTCAAAACTATTATTGTAATTTTTCCAAATCAGGATTTAGGTTAACGTTTTTATGATAAATAAATAGAATGAAAGCTCACCATTGCATCATCTTCTTTAGTCTTCATGAAAGACTTGAGAGCAATTAGGAATGCGTCTGCAAATGGAATTACCTTGAGATCCATCATCTCTTACACTGTTTCGACCAAAATCATCATCATCTCTTTGATTTCGTTAATGTTCGGCGGCATGATAGCATCAGAGAAGATCTGATGGATGGTTACCACTTGTGGCCTCATCGATTCATCTTCTTCGGCATGTCGTTGGGATTGTAGTTTTACGTTCTCTTCTTAGACATCTTCTGGGTAAGCTTAATCCTAGAAATCATATTTGAGTGAACGGGTTGCTTTGACGATATGTGGTGAGCTTCACTTCCACAATTTTATAGTGGTAGTGTTATGGATATTTGAAACGGACTGAGAAGATATTTCTAGTGATTGATACCGGAAATTGAAAGAACAATTTAAGAGAATGCATTAAATCGGGAGATTGATGAAGAAAGTGGAAGAAGATCTGAATCGGGTTACGCAGACGGCGAGATAAGTTAAGATGACGTGGCGAAATGATTGGCCAGTGAAGAGGGGAGATCTTCGAACTGATTCAAGGAAACCGTGTTAGGGTTGTGGTGGATGTGGGTTTATGGGCCAAAAATTAAATTCACGGATCAAAATAAAACAAGTCCAAGACCAGTGTGACGTGGCCGAATACAGACTTCCTATTGGCTGATTTTTTTTTCATACGTGGACAGCTTCTCCACTCACCTTATTTTCCTTTTAATATAGGTTAGATCCATCATCTCTTACACTGTTTCGACCAAAATCATCATCATCTCTTTGATTTCGTTAATGTTCGGCGGCATGATAGCATCAGAGAAGATCTGATGGATGGTTACCACTTGTGGCCTCATCGATTCATCTTCTTCGGCATGTCGTTGGGATTGTAGTTTTACGTTCTCTTCTTAGACATCTTCTGGGTAAGCTTAATCCTAGAAATCATATTTGAGTGAACGGGTTGCTTTGACGATATGTGGTGAGCGCTTCACTTCCCACAATTTTATAGTGGTAGTGTTATGGATATTTGAAACGGACTGAGAAGATATTTCTAGTGATTGATACCGGAAATTGAAAGAACAATTTAAGAGAATGCATTAAATCGGGAGATTGATGAAGAAAGTGGAAGAAGATCTGAATCGGGTTACGCAGACGGCGAGATAAGTTAAGATGACGTGGCGAAATGATTGGCCAGTGAAGAGGGGAGATCTTCGAACTGATTCAAGGAAACCGTGTTAGGGGTTGTGGTGGATGTGGGTTTATGGGCCAAAAATTAAATTCACGGATCAAAATAAAACAAGTCCAAGACCAGTGTGACGTGGCCGAATACAGACTTCCTATTGGCTGATTTTTTTTTCATACGTGGACAGCTTCTCCACTCACCTTATTTTCCTTTTAATATAGGTTAGATTTTGATTTTACTGTTGCACATCATCCGTCATTTTTTTTTGAACTAACATAAATTATTGACGACCGCGATTATCACTAGGACTGGGCATTTTATTCGTTAAATTTGATTCGATTCGTTATTCGATCCAAAAAATCCGGATATCCGTAAGTCTTCGAAGCAAAACAAATATTAAAAATCACTATCCGTTAAAAACGAAGCAAATCACAAATACTAAAAAATTAGAAACGAATATCCGATCCGCTCGACTTTTATATAAATAGTTATATATCTATAGATAAATAGAGTTTTGATGTATAATCTTATATTATTTTATTTATAAAATTACTTATAAAAATATAATATGAAGAAAAGAATTATAAGATCTTTAGAAAAACTACAATTCTTCTTAAAACATTTAATTTATAAAATTTTTATGAATTTTTAAGAATTTATAAAAAACAGTTTTATTAATGTTTTACTTTATCTTTTATAAGAACAAATTTGTATAATATTTTCAGATTTACTTATATTAAACATAGTAGAAAAGGTATCCATAAATAGTCGTGAATATTCGCAAATATCCATAAATTTTTCAGATATCCGTAAAACCGAATATCCGTATTTTCT